>AXCO02004458.1:0-20538 GCA_000473525.2 Anopheles melas | reverse complement strand
TCTTATTCCGGACGTAAAACCATTTAACGATTCGCTTCCAAAACATTCACCTCTGCTCTGCACCATGCCGATGGAGTGCACCGAAGGGAAGCACTTAAATACTTCAACCTTCAAGCAATTGGAGCGCTTTGGTGTGATCGCCGGCACACACACACACACACACACACACACACTCGTGTGGTGTTGTGTTGGTGGGTATGTTATAAAGCCGAAACAGAGCACGGTGTATCATCCAGAGTGGCGTAAAATGGGATTAGAGCACTATCCGCCCGACAATGACGTATGTTATGCGAATGTGTTGGCAACACTGGTGGCAAACTAATACACAGCTGACGGTGTGCATTATTTTGGCAGGAGCGATTCTAATTTGTATTGAATGGAGGTGAGATTTGTGCACGGCCAAGCAGAAGAACGCACACGCACACGTTTGATGGCTTGATGTCTGAGCTTGTTAGTCTTTTATCCCTGACAACTAAATAAGGATATTATCGTGTGAGCGAGTTGAAAAATGGAAATAATGTATGAAAACCCTTTGTGGCCGTTGGTAATTTCTTAACGCAAATCATTGGAATAAACATAGTAACAAACCTTCTTGGCGACGAATAATCTTTAAACTATTCTATTTCAATTCAACAGGTCATCTGGCCAATCTTTTTTGGCTTTGATAGGGCACAAATCCTTAAGGATCATAACAATATTGACTCTTAACTTTACACAACAAATGTATCTACCGTGCCGACATAGCAATGCTTGCTAGTTATTAGGACAGTGGGCCGAAGCAATGATGATCTTCTTCATTTGCCGTAATTACCTTAGTTACTACTGGCCACCTGTGGATCTAGCAATCTGTGACTTGTTTGGAGACTTAGTTTGAATATTCAATTCTTCATATGTCAAGCTTTGTCCGTTCGATGCATACACCATAAACATCACGGATAAATTGTGGACAAAGTCTTCGTAGGATCGGCGCTGAGAGCGATCATAGAGCCTAAGCTATCCAAAGTGTTAAGCTGTATTAGTCTCTGAAGTATTCCAAGCAATCAGACATTCACGTTACCAACGAATTTCAAGAATCTTAAACACATGATGTCATTATCATTAAATCGTAGGCCAAAATGGACATATTGTACCACTATTTACACCAACAGCATTACAATATTCATCTTGATCTATTGCAGTTGTGGTTCTCAGGTTGTTACTAATCAAAAGGACCATTTCAAATGATGAATTGAACCCAAAAGTTCCTATAGATCTAGCTTAGAACCAATTTCCAGAACACAAACAGAATCCTCAAAGAGATTATCTCCACAAACGATCGTAATACATCTTCAAAAGTGCTTTTTAGATAAAGTGAGAATAAAGGTTATCATGGTTCCATTCCAAAGAATGGAACCACATTCCACATGATGCTCTTAGTCTCCTTTCACTTACCTACCTCACCCAATACACGGACGGACCGGTTTGCAGATCGACTTATTGCCAACGCACCCCATTGTGTCCACCAATCAAAGTCAATATTTTGAAAGCACATCCTGCCCTCTCTCGTAAAATAAATTCTCACACAGTACACAGAAGTACCGGGGTACAAAAGATGCAAAAAAAAGCCTCAAACACTACCGGACGACGCTGACGCAGAAACGATGATGTCTCTGTTTTTACAGACCTGGGATCTGGAATTTAATTCCGTTAAGCTTACATATCCAATTTTGCGTAGGAAAAAGTAGGCACACACGCACGCACACGGAACCCAGTTTTATGAGGCTGTTTTTACATCGACCAAAAACTACAATACAGCCTGGCTGCGTATTTACCTTGACGCTCCCTTTGAAGCCACATGAATTGATTTCATATCCCTTGCCGCAAGTGTGTCTGTGTGGGTCAGTGCGGTGGCGGCTCTCATATGGTGCGCTCAATGCCCGGTTTGAAAACAAATAAGCACAAAATTAATTCCATTGAATACAGCCGTCGTCGGCTTCGGGACTGACCATCGGTTCGGCAGGCCAGATAAAAGCAGAAGCAAAATAATTACTAGCTCCATGTACGTGGTCCTCCATGTCCTTCGGATTTTTCTCTTCCCTCCGGTTTTTGGGGGATGATAGACCGCTTTCCGTAACGACAATGACCTATAAAACAAGGTCTGCTGTATCGTTGCCTTTTCAGCGCGTGTGTGTGTGTGTGTGTATTGCAATCAAAGCTTAACGCTTGCTTTTTTGAAGGCATCATGTCTCTCTACTTCATACACAATATATGTAACCAAAAAAAAACATCCAAAATAAGATCGCAGCTCATACGAGCTCATAACAGAGACGGTGCTCGGTTTCTGGTGTGTGTGTGTGTGTGTGTGTGTGTGTGGGTGTGTGTATGTGTGAATGTTACCCCGAAAAACATAACATAAGGAGTGTACGTAAAATATTAGATACGGTACCTTGTTTGCTCTAGAATCGGTTACGCTCGCTCGAACAAGCTCACACACAAGGGCTGTATGGAGTCCGGTGCCCGAAACGCGGTGGGATCGTCTTTTCGACTGCTCTTGCACCGGGGTCGACCGGCCAAGGGTCCTCTCTGGACGGAGCACAAGCACACTAGCTTACCCACACATACACGCACACACACACACACACTAACACTGCTCAAGAAGCTCAGCCCGTACCGACGCAGCAAAAGCACTGCTGTGGCAGAGAAAATTTAATTACTATTCCGGTTTTCCCAAACCCGTCCCCACCGTTCGCGCGCCCTTTCCGTACCGGCACGGCGAACACAGGACGACTACTACTGCACTGACTGGTACTGTGACCCATCCGCAGCATTCGTTTTATTTTCCGTAAGCAGCACACACCACACCGACAAACACACACACACACACAAAATCACTTCCCGTGGGGCACCGACTCGACAAGGGCAACTGCTTTACACTTATCTGCACCGCCTACTCTGTACCGTCTATTATTTTACAGTGGATTGGAGCTTATTCTCCCGAGCCCCTCGGCAGCTTGGGCAGAACGGAATGAACCACGAGACCGGTTGTAACCGTATTTTCAATAACATTAAGCGAAGAGATTGGTTATGTCGTTATCGTTATTTTCTTTTTGTGGGGTTTTTTTTCCCCACTGTAAAATACTCATTGTCTTTAGAGCGTTCGCTTACGAGTTGGTTAGGAATGTTTTAAAAGTTGATGTGATTATCGAGTGCAGCAGTTTTGAGGTAAGCATCAGCAACTTCTAAATCAAAACTTCAAACGCACGCTGCCTGCATATCACGCAGTCCATCACTGGATGGAAATTATTACCGATCGTGGAAATCTAATTATTTTGCACTCAATTTGACGCATCGGGTTTGACCGGTGAGTGCCGGAAAAAGGCAAAAAAATAGGAAGGTTGGTACATAAAACAATCGTTTATAAAGATGGGTATAACATACAAAAAAAAACGGGTGAGAGGCACACCGGCGCCACAGTGAACTTAAAAGCCAGTCCAGCCCTTTTATCAGGTGTTCGGTTCAGGATGGCCAGCAGGCAGGCAAGCGAGCGTCCGTTGTGCAAATGGGAGGCAAGGGAGTGCAAAGTGTTTTATTGCATTATGTTTGCAAAATCCTCCAACCACCCGCACCAATTTGCCAGCTGACCGGGATGAAAAATTCGTCGATAGAGTACTTTCTTCTACACCGCAAAATCTCGCACCCGCTGTGATCACCCCTCTTTCTCTCTCTCTCTCTCTCTCTCTCTCCGCACCAAACTGCCATAATTGCGATTAGCGCTGAGCCACCAACGCACTCACAGGCACGTTTGTTATTATTTGCACGAGAGCAATCCAACAATCCAAAAAAAAGAGGGAAACGACGGACGGTTCCGTCTCGTGAACCGACGCAATAAAATACACAATTTATCTCCCTCCCGCTGACCCCACGCCACCTTCCTACACTCCACATTCCCACTTGGGGGGGGAGAAGCGCGAGTGTATAAACAAAATATAAAAATTGGCCCCGTTTGCGCCAACCAGCACGTGAGCGTGAAACGGTTTATTTTCCGTGGAACTTAATTTTGCGCGCGCGAACGTGCACGCGGAAAAACTCTGGAAGCACAACGCTGGCCTGCAACAGAGCGTGAGACAGAGTGAGAGAGCGGAGATGGAGGAGAAAAAACGAACGCCAAGCACCACGCTGACCGACATGGACGGGCCACGGGACTGTTGCGAAAGCATAAAATTGGCCGAAAAATACTTGCTAATTGATTTCAATCTTTTTTTAGGACTTTCACCCCTAAAGACCCCCTTTTAGCCACTTTGCCCCCTGTCCCCCCCGAGGCACGGTGTTGGTCCAAACACTGGCTAGGAGGGTTCGTTTGTTTTCTGTGTTCTTTTTTGTGTGTGTTTGTTGGACGACTTTCTCCTATCTTTCATTTGCCACTTCACATCGTTGATCGTTTTCGGGGGATGGAGGTCTTTTTTGTGTGTGCTGTCTCTGTGTTTGTGTGTGCATTTTAAGTTGCTTTTCCTTCCGTTTGGTCTCTCTCTCTCTCTCTCTCTCTCTCTCTCTCTCTCTCTGTCTCTCTCGCTTTTTGCTGCGTTTCCTTCTCAGCGTTTTTCTTTTATGCTGCCCCACGCTTATTTATTATGTTGCGAAAACCACTCAGATTCACTACAGGGCCTGGAGGCCATCCATCTTCGCCGCGGTAGGTCAGCACCAACCGATGGCCATTAAATGTGGGATGATTTTATTTCAGTTTCAGTTTCGCTCCTTTCCCGCCCGATTTACTCTGTGCGGGTGTTTTTACTTTTTTATTTTACTTCCGCTTCTTGTATTTCCCACTCCCACCCTTTGCCTCTTGGAGGCGTTTATGAGAAAACGAATACTACAGCAGAAAAACCTACATACACACACACACACACAGGAAACACCAGCACGAGCATTGGGAGGTTGGGAAAATGTCTAACGATGTTTTATTTTCCACCATTCACGGCGCGAAGATGAAAGTGGACGCCGTGTTTGGTGTGGACCGTTTTACAACTTTTCCTTTACCACACCGGTATATTTTCCCTCTGCTTTTCCTTTTTTGTTGTTGTTGTTGTTGTAATCGTTAGCTTTTTCTCCGCATGACTCATTGTCGGTGCTTCGGTGCACCCTCCCTCTCAAAAACCTAATTACAAGCCGATCCCGTATCCGTGGTGATTCCTCTAGCGCGTTTCGCTTAATTTGCACCGTTAAAGAATTAATGTTCGAGTGTATTTTTTGGGTTTTTCTTCTCTTTTTTTGCCCTCTCGCAAAGAAACACAATAAAACAGGGAATGCAAGGCCGGTGGTATTAAACTAGCTTCAGGTCACCGCCACTACAGGTACCCCTGTGTGAGGGGATTTGCTATGAAGCAACCGAAAACACTTCATTACATTCAGTCCGGCGTTGGAAGGGAGGCAGACAAAAACAATTAATTAAATGCCTATTAACGTTTGTGCCGAAGAGCTGTAACACAATTAGTATCAAACAGGGTGTGCAAATATTTGTTTAAAGTTTTTTTTTTCTTATTTATAATTAACATCTTTTTAGTTTCCTTTTGCTCAAAATTAAGCTCAACATTCCCTGCCGCAGTCTTCATTTCCTTGCTATTTTTTCTTTGCTGCTTTCATCAACGATACAAAAACAATTACATTTCCCACCAGCAACGAAACAAACTTCTCCTTGTTCCTGTTCCTTTTTTTTTGCCACCCAAAATGCATTCCATCACACGGTGGCACGCCCGTGCTTCGTGACGGAATGTGGCCGCTTACACAACTCTTGTTAATCTTAATTAAAACGTCTCCCACGACACAGTAAGACACGAGCCAGTGTCTCGGCCAGCACGGCAAACGTGTCCGGGCTACTGCCACTGCTGACGCGACTAATCCTTCCGACCGTGTCAGAAACACTCCCAACACACCTTCCTGTCTCTCTCTCTCTCTCCCTAGAGCCGCGATGTACAACCCGTGTTCGGTGTCGCCAGAAGTAATTTTTACGCTAATCCTTACGCACACAACCGTACCCTTCGGATCCGACCGGTCACCGTGTTTTTACCGTTTGGACACCGTTAAGGAAAGAGAAAAGACACGACCGCACACACACACACACCGATACGGCCACAAATGCCCCCTTTCCCCCGTTGCCTGTTGTGTGTCGATCCCCTTCCGGTTGGATTTATTGCTATCGGTAAATCACTCAGCAGTCTCCAGCCAGTCCACGTGATGTCATTTTTATAGCGAAAGGTATAAAGGGTATTATCACTTAGTCCCGGTGCAGGTGCACCGAGCAGAGGTGGCCTGTGACGTCCGGTGACAGGCCCGCTGATCGGGTACGTCCGATAACGGCGCCGCTGTCCGGTGGCACTGTGGCCGGATATCCGCCGAATCGTTCACCCGTTTGCACGCACGCAGCACGCAGTTTGATGGACGTCAGTCCCACGGAAAGGCGACAGCGTGTATGGCACGACACGGACGTATTCTAGCTTAGATGCACACACACACACTCTTTCTCTACGTACGTATCCGTTTTAGGCTGGAGTGGAGCGCTATTGACAGCTTACTCAGACGGCACACTCGCGTTGACTTTCACGCTGTGAATGGTACACACTGAGTACGCACTGGGGACTACGACTCGGAACTGACACAATGTTTCGCTCTCGGAACAAGCGCGGCTAATCCCGACCAAGTACAACTTGGAACTGATGTGTCCTGCCGCGAGGATGGATGTTCTAAAAACACCGTGCCGACCATGCCGACTGAACTAACTCCGACCAGCGAGTGGGGGAGTTCTCTCAGCCGGTTTGTTTGGGCCTCTCTTCGTCTGTTTGGGAGTTCGATTCGTCGCTCTCTCTCTCTCTCTCGCAGTTCTCGTTCGCGTGGGGAAGGTGTTGACAGGCTGCGAGGGAACTGTCTTGAACATCTCGTGGCAGGTGGAACCGGTACAAGAAGAATTAATTGTGAGTGATCGATGAAGTATCATGTGTAGGATCATTATTAGACAATTTTATATTCAATAGAGTACCACTATATTGCCAACTGAAAGGAAATACTAAGATCCTCCTTATCACATGACGGTGTAATGGCTATTATGCTGCTCCAAACGACTAACCCATCAACCGCAGAAACATTTCCAAAACACCTTTGCCGGTTTCTGCATTGCAAGCGCTCTTCCAACCTCATATCTGTGCTTTATTACCTATCTCAAAAGCGTAAAATCTCTACACACACTCTCTTTCGTGTGAAACTTCGTCCTTTAGTGTTCCCCTCCAAGGAACCAAAGGGCGCATGCGCACCCAAAAATGTTGCACTTCTCCATCTTCACAACAACAGCGTCATGTTGTGCGACACACAATTAAACTTGCCCCAACTGTGCCTCCAGCGTAGTAGCAGGCTACCTTGGCAACCGTAACTAAGCTCTTGAGTTTGGAGAGGAAAACCGGATTTCTTGAGATGAGGTTGTATTTTTGTTGATTCTTGTTTTGCTCACCAGCCCTTTCGAGGCGAAGGATAAAAAGGCCAGAAGCTTAAGAACTCTGAAATGTAATTAACCGCAGTGTTCGTGTTGGAGCCAAAGCGCCCCGGCTAGACGGAACTAATTATTTATTCTTGAACTCTTGTGGGGTTCATTTGCCTTTTCCGGCTGGTTCTGTTTTCTTTTTTCTTGCAGCAAAGTGGTTCCTCAGGAATTGGTTTATCTTTTTTGAGAGTATTATTTGAAATGACAGAAACATTTATGGTTTTGGATCAAAAATTTTCCATTTAGTATTGCATAAGCGTTAATCGAACTGCACACAGCATCAGATGATGGAAGCGCTAGCGGGTTGGTCATCAAAAATAAATCCCAACCCATCCATGATTGCTCACACTTTTATCGTATCGCAATTGAATAATAACTATCACTGAAGGACACACGCACACACACACACTCACCCACATCACACCCGCACGGATAATATACTGGTGGCCGGTTTTCCATTAAATTTGCCATTTGAATCGCCATATCCATATCCCCGATGTTGTTGCATCAAGACCTCATTTCGCCAATATACCCGCCCGAGCGTGATTACGCCTTACGCCCGCCGCGAGGTTGACAACGTAATTGGAAAATAAATAGTTTACACACACACACACACACACACAGAGAGAGACAGAGCGAACCCGGTGCGAAATCGAACGTACCAATGCACGGAACATGGTGAAGAAGAAATTAAAAATAATCAAACCGTGTACCGTGTTTGGCCACCGCCACGCCACGGCCCTGGAATGATTCCCGAAGACACGGGGCACAAAAAACCCGGCATTTCGTTGGGCAATGCACACGAAATACAAACATTTACCGGGCACGTTGGACCGAGCTCGGCTGTGCTATTTGTTTTGTGTACGTGTGTGTGTGTGTGTGTGTGTGTGTGTCTGTGGCCTCAACGATCCGAGTGTTTGCTTTATTTGCCTTTTCCGGGTGCCATCCTTTACCGTGCCAGTGCCCGGTGGCTGGGATGCGGCGTTTTTCGCCACTGTGCCGCAAGCGATCAAATGGCCCATTACATTTTCACGCCCAAAATTTTACCCCCTTTGCGCGCCACAAACCGCACGAGCAAGACCAACACCATCACCGCCGATGATGCTGCTGATGATGATGGTGGTGGTGGTAGGAATGGAAAGCGCGCACGCATCCTTCGCCATCGAAAACTTCATCCATCGAATGCAGCAATCAACTGGGTCTGTGTACTGAGGGAGGTCCAAAATATGCGGGACATCTCGCATCCCTCTCTCTGTCTCTCTTCGTGTCAGAACTATGCGGTAATGTGTGGTGCTGCGGCTACTGCTGCTGCTGCCACTGCTGCAGAAATCGGAATAGTAAAGCCATCACCAGCATTGGAATTTTCCCCCAAAAACCGAATCTGATAACACAAACAACAAACGAGAATCGAAAGCCATTCGGAATCGCTCATGAATGAAGTGAAGCGCGCTCGTGTTTGGTGAGGCGTGGGAAAACGGACGCTACGCTACAGGAGGGGAAGGGGGAGGGGGGTGATTTATCACAACTCTGCTGTTGGTTAAATCCCTTCTCGCTCTTTCGCTATCGTCTATTTCCTCATTCTCTCCCCATGCCTTCTGCAAATAGGAAGAAGAACGATCGATCCTTTTTCGGAAGGAAGGAGTGGGGGGGGGGAGCTCGACTGACCCATTTTGCCGCCTACTAAAGATCAATGTAATTAAATTCAACATATCGTTTGATTGTGCCCGGGTTCATTACAAAACTGTGCGCTTATTTATGCTACCGCCCGTTAAGCCTATTTGCAATAACGTTTTGCGCACGGTGCACGCGGTCGAGGGGGGGGGGGGAGTTGGACAGTGTCATAAAGCCGATTTTAATGATTGCAAAAGGAGGGGAAGAAGGGGAAGTTAAATGATCAGCCACTGAGCTAATTGTTTTTTGAGCATAAAATACTAATTTGAAGCTATAAATTGGGTGTACGTGTGTTTTTGTTTGTGTGTGGTTTTGCTGCTTTGTTTAGATCATTGTTGGCTAAGTAATAGAATATTTGATGTTTCTACTGTTTTGTTGATGATTTTCATACTCTTTTCTTCATCTTTTGCATTCTATTTTCCCTTTTTTGATTCAAACTTTCTCCTTCTTTATTCTTATTCTGATTAATGTAATTGGTATTGTAAATTGCTTTATTTGTTTTCTGTCTCTTTTTTTCTTTTCGTCTTTTGTATCGTTCTCTATCCTTTCCTCATTGTTCTTTAGGTTACTTTCATTTTCATCTTTATTTTTTTCTACTTGTTTTCGTTGTCCACTGTTCGCTGTCCAAAATACATTGCAAAGTTGATTGTTTAGTTTTGAAATTTTGAGTAGTTTTGAACTAATCATGTCTTTAAGCATTACATGAAAATAACATTCGCTTTATAAATGTAAACCCACTTACAACCTTCAAAACCACCGTCTGGTTCTGCTCCCTCGCCGTCGCTACTTTACTGCATTAATAAAGCACAGCAGCAGGAGCAAAAGTGTGAAAATAATTTAAATAAAGTATTAGATAGACACTTGTACCGTGTCTGATCCATTACACTACTTCCACCAGTCCACCTAGATGATTATCGCACGGTATCGCTCCAGGTCTGCCTGCAACGGTTCTGCCCACCCGTACGGATTGCACCAAAGTCACTCTGCTTTTGATTTGCATTAATTATAAAAACTGAAGCCCCTTTCCTTCCTACCTGGTATACATTACTAATTTGTGGATTTGCATAAACCCATTCCGCTGAAGGAAGCGTCATCATTCAGCAGCGATACAAAATAGGAAGAGCAAACCAACACACACAAAAAAACACTCAGACCAGAGGTAATAATTTACAGCCAAAACTTTGCCCGTTTAAGCTAGCGAGAGCTGTGGCTAGCTGTGGCAAACCCGTTGGCACTTCCGGTGCGTATCGCAAAAGGGGGAACAACTTCAACACAAGGAGTTTTAAAACGATGGTGAGACTTTCGCTCAAAGTTGCTGTGGTGTGTTGCGAAAGGGTTGAGATGAGAAGGAGAAAGACACGGTACAACTTGCAACAACAAAAAAACGAAGAAATCTACCACCTGCAAAGTGACGATAAGCAAGTGATACGGATAACCGTGACAAGCAGCAGTAAACAGACGCTTGTTAGCAGTAGAGAGATTGGCGCGAGTAAAACAGAACGAGAGGATTTTTATCAAAACATGTTGTTGCAAACAATCTTTCCTTTCACACTTACCGTTCTACTTGCTGCGGGTTGAAACTGTATTTGAATTGTTATACACTTTCCTTTCCACAATCGACACCGTCCCAACAGCTTCCGGTCGATGCGGTGCGAAACTTTATCCGGGCCAACGTTCCAGACGGGGGGGGGGGGAGGTTTGCAAATGAATGGCAGCTTAAAGCTCCCCCACAGACGACCGTCGCGTTACACAAATCTCCGCCCCGTTCTGAAAGGTGACATAATTTGCAAATCCGTTCAACCAACAGGATCATTATTAAGGTTACTTTTCCTACACGCTACACTGTGTGTCGCTACGATTTGTACGCGTACGTGCGCTAAGCTGCGTCGCCCCGAAGCACCCCAGCAGACGAGTCGTCGGAGTGGTTCACCTGAATTTACCCGATTCGCGGCAACCTCACTATAAGCTGCAACGTCAAAGGCGATGTGTCCTTCCCGCCCTACCAGCCACGCAGCTCCACGCAAGGATAGACCTCAAAACCAGACGCAGATGAGAATATGTGCAGCCCCGATTAAATTGAAATAAACGATGGCAGCGCTCGTTGCCAACCGGAACAGAGAGTAACACACCGGAGAGGGTTCACATATTTCTGCAAAACTGTGCCCTCTCGAACGAGGCGATTACTACTCGAGCCAAATCACAGTGCCGCTTCACAGTGGAGGCAAAAAGGGAGCTTAGAAATGTGGAGCATATCAATTGGGATTCTGTTTTATTGCCACTGAAGAGGCAGCACCACGCTCTAGGCAAAGGAGAAGCGCTGGTGCATCAGTGTTCTCCTTATGTTTCGTTGAGCACATTCTCGAATCGAATCGCAATATTTGCAGCCACCGTCCACCGTTCGTGCTGGTACCAGGGCCAGGGAGTCGATTAAAACTTGTTCTTCGGTTGCCGTTCGGGGAGGTGGAGGAAGCAGAGGGAAGCAGCCCCCTGGGGGAGGGGCGAAAACTATGCCTTGAAGAAAGGACAGCTTGTTGGAAAATTCACACCATAGCACAAGCAGGTAGCAGCAATAGAAAGGGGGTTTAGAATGCAGTCAGCAAGGTTATGCAGATTGTGGGCTAATCCGGTTGCACTCAAACGGGCAAAGAGGCGGTAAGAGCGAATACCTGTGCGTTAAGCAGCTGGAGGTGGTGCATGTTTTGATATATTTTATTAAACAATTGAAACTAAATTAAGAGCCAAAGGTGCCCATCTTGTAGAGCTTTTTATTGCACCCTTAAATCGGAAGCTTTAGACAAGATATATTTGATTAATTTTATGACCCAGCAACAGTTTTATTTAAAGTGCTTTTTTTCACAGAATTTACAAGCATAATCGTACCCTTAAATGGTTTCCATTGAATTGCAAATTTTTGGTTAAAAATCACTTATTAAAAACCCCTTCCAGCATTGGACGAGAATCGATCGATAGCAAAATCGTAGCCAAAACTTTTGGGCTCCCGTTAGTACTATACACCACTATCCCTCCGTCTGGACCCTCGTGGGGTGGCTACCAAGTGCACAGCCCGATACTGCAGACCATTGTCCATTGTCGGGCGATGAACTACTTTGCAATATCAATTTGTAATTTAATTCGTACCCCCTTTTACTTTTATTTCGGCTGCAGCCGCGGCGTGTGCGTGCCATGCAAACGGGGCAGCAGCTTTTGATCAACCGCTCCTCGGAACTCCTCCCACCGCCATTGCTGCAAATCGATTGAAAATTTTCGACAGCAACCATTTCCGAACATTGCTGATTACCAACTAATTGAATAAGTTTTGTAATTTTGCAACGGCCACGGTTGCACCGGTTGCGCCTTCAGCCCTTCGGCTTCCAGTTTTTTGGCTCATTTTGTGACTGTTTAATTTGGGTCTGCTTGTACAAAATTATAGTTACGGAGTTAATTTTACATTGTGAAGTGTTTTACTCGTAAAAACCTGCATGATTTATACATTTTGTGGCAAAAGGCCTTTTCTGTCCTACACCCATCGCTGTAGCTAATTGGAAATCAATAACAAGCATTATCACTGTTTTCGGATCAAAAACATAACTGATTTGAACGTTTTTAAAAATTCAATCAAAAGTATCAGCAATTATTTGTTCGCATCATTTAACAATCGGAAAGGAAAATCGCTTGACGAATCCCACATTTCCACCCTCGGCCAATCGGCAGCCACACAGTGTAGAACCGAATTTAATTTTGCATCCCATTAGCTTCCCTTCTCATTTCTCATTACGGACGGTTTAATCTGATTGGGAATGCCAGTGTTTGAAATGAAACCCCCGGGGTGACGAGTCGATTATCAGCGCGATCGCCGAAAATACGCTTGATTGCTGCTGTTATTTCAAGTGCGCTGTTTGTTCTCATTTACAAGTTCATTTACTTGTGTAATGTGTTGGTTTGATGACAGAAGAAAAAAAAAACAAGTTTTCTGCAAATGATACTCAAAATTTGACACACAAAACAGGCAAATGGCAAATATAACTAGGCAAAGGTTGAATGCGTCTGACATGTAGTTATTCCCTGTAGCTGTCCCGCACACTAATCACAGCACAAACACTGCACAAGGCAGCTCCAAAATAAAACGGTCCTTTTTATTGACTCCTTGGAGAAATCAACCAGAACCGGCTAAGTTCTTCAACCATTCAAGGCTTTCACACACACACACACACACACATCATAGCCAAATGCTGCGACTGAACGCATAAAAACACGCATCCAATACAGACATTGGCACACAATTCACGATGTTTATTACACAATCTAACTTTTCGTATCAAAAGCTTTTGCGACATTACGTCTTTCCCTGCCGTCATGGGCACACAATGAACCAAACCCAAACTGGATGTTTCTAGCGAAAACGAAAATAATCAGGCAGCTAAGAATGTCATTAAATCAATTCCCTCGATTGCAGGGGCGGAAATAGGACAGCTCGTAGCTAAAAATCTGCCAAAACAATCCACAATCGTAACGGAAAAACTTCCTTCACATCAGTTTGATGACGGGCCTTTCGAAGGAAATTTGAGGCTTGTTTTGTTCTGCTGTTTTTCCTCCCTTCCGTTGGGAAGTTTCAGCCACCGCGAGACTGCCTTGATTGGCAATTATATTTTGCCAACGTGTAATTTTCCCGCGCGTAAGCTGTGATGGCCACAAGACACAGTTTTCTTTTTACATTTTATATAAGCCAGGAAAATACTCGATGCTCACCAAAATGAAGTAGGAAAATAGCGCCGTAAGCAGTCCAATTTCCAGCAACAATATTGCTTGCGAGATGAACGCTCCGCTCCCATTGCCCACATTCGTGATCATTAACGTATTTATTATGTTTTTATTAGTATGTGGCGGGGAGCAGCCCTCAAAACAATATCATTAGGCTTAGTAAGAGAGAAAAAAGCTCCCATAATGCAGGAACAATGTCCCGAAGGCTTCATTATACGGTACAATGCGGTCAGAATCAATTTTGTACCTGGTGGATCGTTGCACAAAGCTGTTTTACATGGAGTAAGAAAACAGAGGTGCAGCTTCCAGGGCTTCGATTTCATGTACCGGGAAGTTCAATAAGCCTATTAAAATTGAAGCTTACAGATGAGAACAAAAAAAGCGATATTTCTCTTCATATTCATTTCACATCAAACAAGAAATTTTGCACATCAAACACACCTTAGCAGCATTAGAAATTCTACACCATATTGTAACGCTTTCATTCTGTGTTTTATGTATAAATTTCTAATTCGATCACCACCGCCATTCACTGCAGATATTCAAAATCCATCGAAATCAGTACGCTCCGCCCGGGGAGAGCGGGTTGATGTTTCATGTTACATCACAGAAGAGCAAAAACAGCAACAAAAAAAAGGTACAGCAAAAAGGAAATTTATTGTTTGTTCTGTTCTGTTTGTTTCTTGTTCTTTCTTCCAAAACCTTCCCCACTGTCCCATTTATCTGTTCACATCTGTTAAACATTGCCAACTCAAAACCCATTAATCATTACCATTGACAAGTGTGTAACGTGGTTTGGAAAGGGCACGAGAGAGAGAGAGAGAGAGAGAGAGTAAGCAAAACATACCAACAAAAAAAAGGGAATAAAACGCCTCCACTAGCACAATTTACCATAACGCTGTCAAAATGATGCTGATGTTTGTTTTCGTGTTTGGTTGTACCCCCGAAGTGGTCCACCCTTTTTTTTTTTATTCGATTTTGGGGATTCGATTGGCCCCAAGGAGCTGTAGCGACAGCCCTTGACACAGGAAGGATTACGGGCTGGAAGCCGATCCTGACCCCGTGCAAGGTAAGCTTACGTTTTCGATCTTTCTTTTTTTTCTGTATGTAAACGTCCTCACTTTAAATCGATTAGGGGGTTATCCTTTAGGGAGATGACAAACAGCGTGTACGCCATGTTGTTTCAATTGTTGTTTTTTGTTGTTTATGCAAAAATTGCAAAACGGCACACATGTGAACGTGTAAGGTAAGTTTTTTCTTGTGTAATGCATGCCACTCTTACGAATTATGTCAATCAAAAACATATTGATTCTTAATATAACAAGATATTATTCTGTTAATATGCCGTCGTATGCTCCTTAAAAGCCTTAATGGTTTGACCTTACCTTTTTATCTTATTTCATTTTTTTTTTTTTGTAATTCTCTTCCTGAGTACCTGCATCAAGCGTTTGCAACGTAAAGCAATCATTAGGCGAAAAAATTGATCCCACAGAAGCAGAGCCAACGTCTCTATTCCAAGCCGAGCGTCCCCTTCCATAAAGCTCAATCATTACCTTGTGCCCCTAGACGTTATAACCTCAAATTTCACAAGATCGCATCTACGACCCAGGCTGAAAACACATTTCCCAACGGTCCCCATCCTAGGTCGGTTATACTTTCCCCAGCCCACCGGACCCGAAATTGGGGGGACAGCTTCAGCCGAAAAAGATTGAAGGCATGCGATGCGAGCCACACCGTGCAACGCTGGCTCGCTTGCTTTGTTGATTTTATACCTTCCCCCGGTCCACCGTGCGCCTTTGCAATTGAAAGTAAATGACTTTATTGTTAATGTGGAAGGGAATTTGCATAATTTCACTCCACTGCGTGCAGCGCAGAGGATAGAGCGGTTTTTTCTAGCCGGGGCAAGTGAGGAAATAATCATGGTCGTCCGCTTGTTTTGTAATTTAATGCCCACAGGGAGATTTGAGATACAAAGGACGAGAGACGAGAGAACGATGGAGCTAGGCGAATGGTGTGCTGACTCGCTTTTACCTTACTTCACTGTTCCTTTTCGCCTGCCCTGGCTGGGGCAATATTTTGCAACCGTAAAATGATAGACCAGCACAATTTTCGACGCTAGCCTAAGAGGTAAGTCAATCACGCAGCCAAGATCAAACAACAGGGCCACCGTCGTCTTCGGTATTCAACCGCTAAATTGCTTTCCAAACCAACTGGAACGCCAAAATCAATGTTTCTTCTTTACTCTGTAGCTCACATTACTCACAGTGCATCTACAATCGCTGCTATGAGTTGAGAAAAACGTATCATTAAAATGTTCTATTAGATGGCAAAGAACGGGAAGGATACTGTAACATTTAAATCACAACACTCACAAATCCTCTAGTTGTTTAAAATTCAAATGAAACCATCCGCTTCAATGTGGCGCTGCAGCGCATAAATTCGATGAAAAATTCATGCCACCCTTGCAACTACCCACAAGTCCTCTCTCTCTCTCTCTTTCTCTCTCTCTCTTCCTGTTCTGCATCCAATTCGTGCCACCGTAATGGTGTAGCGCAGCGCTGCAAATTGAAAAATATAATCCACACTTCTATCCCCGACACGACCACCCGTACTATTCACTATCAGCTGACAATCATACTTCTTGCGTTACAAATTGGACTGGCAATATTAAACTTTCCCCGAACATCCTCTTCTACTAAAAACGTGCCACCGACGCACAGCTTTTATGTAAAAACCTGTCCTACCATTTATTTTGCCCTTCCCTCCTTGCCATCTGCCATCGTGCCATTACTTTGACACCTGATACACACTGAAGGTTGAAGTTTCCCCCTCATCCAACCGCTGCTAAAAAATAATGCATTAAAATGGAAACGATATAGTTAGCGAAAGCTTTGCTCACCATTTCCATTGCTTTGATGATTTCGTGGAAAGTTGAGCAAACATTTTCGTTGAGCAATAAAACGATGAGCTAACCGTGCTGTGGTGAGCATGTTTCGTAAATAGTTTCACCTGCATTAAGCAGCAAGTGAGTGTGTGTACCTACGAGTGTACCTACACAGTAAAGCTACAACTCTAAAAAAAAAAAGCTGACCCACACAAAATCTATACCGGAATCAAACTTTTACCGAGGCCGAAAAATTTACATCATTTTAAGAAGCAAGGCAAGACAGAACCGTAGACGAGTGGACTTTAGAAAGCTCACCGTACGCCTGCCTACCAAAAATAACTACACCAGATGTGGTGGAGTAAACTCTCTTATTTATGCGAAAGATGACAAGTTTCGGAACTGTTTTACCTTGCAATGTTGGCGAAGGCTTGCGCGAGTACGGTGCGATATTTTGTCATCAAAACGGAACCCCCTTTCCAGTGAAAGGAACGCTCGTCAGCTGGCACAAGGCACCGACGGCGCACCGTGTCCGCGGGCCGAAGTGAAACGGAACTTCATTATCATAAAAGATCAACCACAACTAACAGAGACAGGGGGGTGGGAGGGGCGCAAAGGAAAACAACCAAAACCGTTGTTCATCTTGTCAAGGCTGGTTTTCATTAAATTATGAGTGAGATTGTACGTTGGGCAATCTAGCTTCTGGATCATAATTTTGTGGCCGGTTTTTTTCTTTCCTTCTTGCCGGCATGGACCGGCCTGTCACGACAGTACCGGGGGAATGCTGTGTAGGTGCTTATCTTGAAGGATGAGTGGAGCCAAAAATTGAAATCAAAAAGCTTCAAAGTGCTTTCGGCTGAAAAAAAAGAAAAACAATATTTTGTGACCAAATTTCCCTAGAAAATGGACAAAAGGGCGCTTTTTGAGGGAGATAATTTTGTACCAAGATCAAGCCAGATTTGTGTCACTATTTTCGGATATTTTTTCTAAAACAATTCACAGCAAATGTGTTACCATTTTTTCATCATTTTGAAGCGCACATGCTCGTCGTACGACAAAATGTTACGCACAGGTAGTTAGCATTCAGATGATTCTAAAGCCTCTGTTTCCATTCATCAACCTGGACTTTACGGTGTGCACAGGTGCATTCGAGTGTTTTGCTTCAATGTGTGTGTGTTTTTTTTTTTCTGAACCCACTCACATTCAATCTCGCCTTTTACACGGCATGTTGTACATGTTGCGTTGAACGGGACAGGATTATCAAGTAAGCAAGTTTAGAGGGCTGCACTTTTTGTGTACACGAGATGCGATTTGCGCACACACAAAAAAAACATACTCTGTTCGCTTGGGCTGCTCGAGGCCAAATTGGACTGTCGCCCGGTGCTCATGGCCGTAATCGGATAATAGTATTTACTTTGATTTCATTTACATACACCGTCCGCCACTCTATTCATCTTTCCCGTTCGTATGTGTGATGCTTTGAATCGGCTGCAAACCGATCTCCCTCCTCCTGCGCTCAAGATGCTCATGTCGAAGCTGAAGAGTGTCAATGGTGACAAGTGGCAATCGAGTGCGAACAGACGACGACGACGACTGTCTAGCCGCAGTTCAAGCTGCTCGTACAGTTTGTGCACAAATACACACACACACAGTCTGGCAATGCTGGTGAACGGAAAATCCGGAAAGATACACTCCATCGTACGGTTTAGAGCTTGGTGTGTGAGCAGTCAACGGAGGGCAAAGGACGTGCAAAGTGTATGATAGAAAACTGCCGTTTTAAATTCCCATCTACTCGATGCGTGTATGTGTTCCCTGTTTGTATGCGTGTGTGTGTGTGTATGTCATCAGTTACATGAATGTTCGGAATAATCAGTTTCAAGTAACCACTCCGTAGCCACCAGCGTACAGACTGTGTCGGGGCTGTTGAGCCATCTCGGCTATCGATAATGCTCATCAGAAGTACCATTGATATGGCTATTACATGCTTTACATTATTCATGGTGCAGCTTCTGCCTTTTTTGTATTCATCGATAAGCCTAGTGGCGAATAAGAGTGGCATAATGTTTTACTTTGTGGCATCCTCTGCGCGTCCTTTTTTAGCTTTATAAAATATTTTTTCATTTATTTGAGCTCTCTTGTCGTAACCGATTAAATAGAAACATCATTGGCAACACTTGAAAGCTGCCGGTTGCTTTATAAATAAGATCATAGAGTAAGTATTTGAAGGTTACTTTGGATTAAAAGCGTTATTAGTAGCAATTTACTACTAATGGAGGTGCCTGGTCGCTCGTACAAATATAGACAGATTGTAAATCAGACTGTAGCATAATAAATTATAATACCATAGCAATGTGTGTGTGTGTGTGTGTGCAAATTTGAGAAAATTATGTTACAATTGCTGGTTTCTTTTACCAGCCTAAACCAACCAACACATCAGTAACATGTGTAAATGGAGACGCCTGGTCATTTGTGCCAGTAGAACTTGGGGCAGAAAAACAATTATTTTCCATTTATCAACACATAACACAACACTATTTTACAAACAGGCCCACTCTGTTTGCTTTAAATAACAAAAAGTTTAATATCAATTCAAATCCTAAAACAAATTGATAGACATTTTCATCGCACCACAAACGGTTAATTAATTAGTCACATTTGCACTAAATCATCATCGGTTACCACCGTCATACATGTGGTTTGTTGTTTCTGCCCGGTGAAAACTTTGCTTTGGGCGGAATTTGTGCCCATCCTATAATCACGTTCCACTGTACGGATGCTGGTAATTATTCAGCATCCGTTTAATCATCCCATTTCAATGCACGCGTGTAATCAGCAACCCGAGATGCGATCCGTGTGCAGCGGGAGGAAAACTTTGTTCCATTATTTGGGTTTCATTTCAGTTGAAATTTTCAATCACCGGCCAGTGTAGATTAAAATCGGTGGAAAAATGAAACTGTCTATTATTTTTAATTAAAGCAGATTGCGAATGGAACGAACCCCGGTGCTGGTTTTGATGTGGGTTTTTGATGGGAATAGATCTATAAAGCTTGTTACAGGACTCAGCTTTCTACCCATTTAAGATTCTCTTTGTTTTTTTTTTCTGTGCCCTTATTTTATTAGTAAAATTGCCCAAACATCACACACACTCGCACGTTTACGTTTGGTCGGAGTATACGTTTGGTAACCGGTTCCTCAAACCTAATTTACAAATATTTCATCAAGCTCAGTTACAAAGTACTCACGCCCGGTGAATAGTACACCGTACCACAAGAGGCACGGCACGACGCAAAATGTGTGCTAATACGATTCCATCCCAAGTATCGTCAACATCATGCCGGGCAGTGGGACAGTATACAGTTACGGTACCGAATACCTTGGTACTGCTCAGCAGGTAAAGAGTGCTGAGTGCAGGCCGGGGGATGAAATGGATATGAGTATTTCCGGAAACAGCCGGAGAGACCTTGGAATGATTGCATGATTTATGCAAACAGTGACAGTTGCTTTCCGGATTGTGCATAAGGATTGCGTGTCATTCCGATTTCTTTTCTTTCTTTTGTGTGTGTGTGTGTGTGTGTGTGTGTATGTGTGTGTGTATGTGCAAACTCCCCCAATCGCTTACTCTCTTGCTCTCTCTTCACTTTGTCCCTCTTGTTTCGCTCAGTACTGGAGAAGGCATCGTAAGCTGCTTGCATTTTCCTTTCCTACTGTTAGGGAAGGCATCAGC
>KI920451.1:16413-29041 GCA_000473525.2 Anopheles melas | reverse complement strand
TACATTAATATTTACAAAATAACGCATTGAATTCACTATTAAGCATGCTTTGATCTTTCAAGAATGGATATTTGAAAACATGATTTAATAAATGGATTTTTAAATTTAATAAATTTTCTGAAATTTATTAAGAAAACATGCCTGATGCTCTGTTTATTCTATTGTAGTTCTAAGAAGTACGAGACAAATGATTTTAGAAATAGTAGAAGTATATCCAGATTAAATGTTAAAGATTAAACAAAGTTTTTTCCTTTTATTTTCAATTCTTCAGAAACCAGGGCCACTTCATATTGCTTAATAATGGTTCCTCTGTATATGCAAACCGTCTATAATTTTAAATGTTTCGAATTGAAATAATTCTAAATTCCTTCAAAAAAAACTAGTATCCTAATGCTGTTTGCCAATGCCAATTTGTAAAAACTAGCATCCCAATGCTACGTAGAGCTCATCTAAAATATAAACATAAATTTCAATAGCTACTCAAAAGTTCCGCTCTATCGCAAAGCAACCTCCAACGATGAGTGCATGCTTTAACGTTCCTTCCCTTCCAAATGGATGCTTAAAAAGTAAAGCGTCGTCCAAAAATTGGCACGCAAAACTCAAACACAATTACAAAGTTACGATTTAGTTGAGATGTTTCACTTTCAACCTAAAGACCGTGATGATTCCCCGTGAACTTCATATCGATTCAGTAGAATTTACGTATGGTCCACGTGGCCAGCAGAGGGCATGCTTTCATTTACAAGATTTGTTTGTACCAAGGCGCAGCTCCCGAAGCACAGACGCTAGTTTGGCGCTACGGGAATCGATATTAACAGGGCAAGTTGCCAGTGAAAGGAACAATGTTGCAAATGAATTAGTGAGCAGTTTGACAAACAACTTTTAACAAACTAACTTTTGCTTACCTTTCTTCGCAAATTGGGAAAGACAGAAAGGAGCATAGAATCAATATCATCAAAATTGGGATATTTCTCCGCTGCAAAGCATTATGGAAAATTAAATAACTTTTGAAAGTAAAACAATATCAATTAAAATGATTGAGCAGTTTATTTTATAATACAATAAGGGATTTATGATTTGGATGATACTCATAATTCAATAAATAAATAAATTCAATTCTCCTCACCATACACGGTTCAATGCTCGAAAGAAGTTAATCACTATCACTGCCACGATCCCAACCATTCAAGACTGTCAGCGGCTCTGTTCGTACTCAATTAATCTACACATTCGATCTGCTCCGATAGCCGGCCACCTCACGTAGGCAATGTCTCTGTCCATCTGTTTACGTTCGCTTCTTTCTCCTTTCCCTTCACAGAGAGCATTACTTCACCAGCGCATCCTGGGTGTCACCGTCGGAGGTCAGCGTAGTTTGGATGAACCGACCCCAGAACCTATCGGTCGTGACGCTGTGCAAAAGCCCGATGTGGTACTGTCAGGAGGTAATATGTCTTCCCAACAGCATTATCCTTGTCCATTTGCTTTTCTCCCCCTCCCCCTCTCTTTCCCAACGCACATCCTACCACCCCGTAGACGATGGAGAGAATCATGAAATCGTAAGTGGCGAGAGCAATCCACCGAGATGGCTTTATTCCAAATCTCGAGCCACTGACGACGAAACAAACGAAGCAATCGTAAGAACACTGTACCATACAACCGTCACAGATCAAATGCATACGACTAAATCTCACCAAGATACTTAACATCCAATCCTCCCCCTGTACCGTTTAGAAGCGAGCACGAGCACGAGCAGACTCACCTCTCAAGCGTCATCATACCGCCTGTCTCTTCAACTAGAACGTGCGCTCGCTGAGTGACTCGAGCGTGTACGTGGGAACGTGAAAAAGCTCAACAATCGGGCGAGGGATGGTGAAGCTTTTCTGGCGAACGGAGCATTTCAACTGTGAAATTGAAACAATAAATCTCTGACCAACGCTTTCGGTCACCACTGCCACCAACATTACAGCGAAATTGGCAAGGGTGGCAGGTGAAAAACACAGCAAACTGAAAACCACCAGGCCAATCAAAACCATTGGCCATTCTCGTATGTGCAATCGTCGCGAAACGCCCCATGTAGAATACCACAACGTAATGACATCGTTTTTCGGCGGTTTCCTTTATCTCGACAGAAAGGAAAGCTGCAAACGTGAAGGGGTGACGAAAAGCGTTCTCCACTATATAAGCACGGATTACCATCGGTCGGTAGTTTGCGAACCCGGGAGCCACCGTGGGACGGTAAGGAGTAAGGGCGACACTCGACTAGCCCCAGAGCTGCTAGATCAAAGCCACCGAAGCTGAACGAATGAGCGAACGAACCCAAATGAATGCCCTGCCCCGACACTAAAAGCGACATCATCCACTTTGCAATGTTTGTGAATTAAGCAGGATTTATTCGAGTGCGTCTCTCATGCTGTTCTTTCGTGTCCGATTTTTTTTTTTCTTCTTCCCCTTTCCCAACCTTCCAATACAGACACACCGAATTAGTGGCGATGGACGCGGCTGGGTCGACGAGATGTCCGTACCGTTCTTCAGCCTTAATGGCAGCTCGTACATTGCCATCTCACCGTTGCGCGATGGATCCGCAGGTAGGTCACATCGTGTGCCGTGGTTAGATGCTTCTTTTTTTGCCGCAGTAGTTGTTGGAAAGGCTAGAAAGCAGGAGTGTAGGTTCCGTTCCTTACCAACGCCACAAACCAGATGCTTCCGGATGTGAAGACACTTTCTCGCGCGAATGAGAGCCTCTGTACCGCTTCCGGCACTGTTTTGCGTACATCGCGCATCCGTATTTATTATTTAAGCGTGTGCATAATTCATGACGTAGTTTTAGGGCACTGTAGCCTGTCGAACATTACAATGTAATGGAAACGTCGTCATGAGACTTTGATTCCAAGATGATACTTTTACTGACTATCTTCTTCAAACAGGCAAGTTATTATAACAATTGGAAAAGATGATACTAGAATTTCTAATACTACTAATCTGTTAGCTCTATAAAAAGGTTTAAGAGTACAGGGGCTCCAAGGGATTTTAGGATGTTTCATTATGTCTGAATGCTCTGCTTTACATCTTCCTAAGATTAAAAGATTATTTCGCATGATTTTCTAAATCTTTTGTTTCAAAAAGGTTGAGACGATGCCAATAAATCGTGGGAAAAATTCTAAAATGTTAAGAAAACAATAACTAAATAGTGGGAAAAACTAAAACAATGTTCGCAAATAGGTAATAATTCATCAAACTTGTTAGAACACCGGAAAGGACCCAAAAAACTTGGAAAATAGCTAAAAAAAGTTTTTAATGATAACTTATTAAGCATTTGATATATTTATAAATTGATACACTTTTTTAGTAAAAAAAAAACAAAGTATTATTTAATCTAACATTAACCTCCATGTAACATAAATAAAGAAATCTTTTGTTAATAAAAAAGATTATTGAAAGTAAATATAGACGAAAATTTGATACTGAAAGTATTGTAACCTTTTCTGATAAAAATGCTCTCAAAGTTTGTTTAAAAATAAATGAGAATGATACCATTATTTCCTTATTTTCGAACATGTTAAGGTACACTTTATTAAACAAAAAGTATTCTTAATGAGAATTACTGTGAAATTGTATACTTACTTAGAAACAATAAAAAAATGAAAAGAACCTTCAAACATACTGCCCATCACCAACCGTCTATAAAAACAATGACCCATCCCTCCCAAAAGAATACACGATGTGCGACCTAATGCTAAAGATATGTCATCTTGCCAATTTGTTACCGTGCCGTATCGCATACTGCATACACTTAGCGCCCGGAGACCCTTCGAAACTAACCATACGCTACCGCCAAAACGGACTGAACGGACAGGCACATCATTCATTCAGGGTTCGGACAGTGTCGTACCCCAAATAAAACTCGACTGTCTTGTCGGGCTCCTGGTTCGCCTCTCCTCTCCAATCCAAACCGAAGATGGATGTTCCGTTTGATCCGGTTCGGCACCAGCTTCAAAGTTTCTCCATGGATTTAGCTCATTATTCAGTCACTCCATTATCTCCTGTTCATATACATACATGATGATAGCCTGTTTTTTTGCTTTCTCGCCCGTTTTATGCTTACTTCCCAAGGACACTTCCGGCACCTGGTCCACGTACACATCGGCAAGAAACGCATCATACCGTTGACGCATGGTCGGTTTGAGGTTAATAAAATCCTCCACTGGGATCAGGCGAATAATTTCGTGTAAGTTGGCTGAGCTTCAACAACAAAAAAAAACCTCTCACACACACACACAAACCGCCGTGCCCTTTTAGTGTGTATGTGTTTCTGGAAATGGTGCAATTTATCGTCGGTATTATTTTCCTCCACTTCTTCCACCCGCTAGCTACTACCTCGGTATCCCGGAGCATTCGCCAGCCCAGCAGCATCTGTACCGGGCCTCCTCACTGCCACCGAAACAGGGCACCTCCCCTAGACCACCGCGCTGTCTCACCTGCAGCCATCAGCACAGTGCGCACGCGCATGTCACGATCAAAGCATCGAACCGGGTGCAGCAACAGTGGAACGACGATTGGGAGGATATCGAGGACGAGGAGGAAGAGTATGTCGAGGAACCGATGACGACACCACCCACAAAGCGAAAGCGAAAACCGTCCGAACCGGAAGTGGTAGCACCACTGCCGCCAATGCCCTGCCAATACTTTACCGCCGTCTTTGCGCCGAGCAATAGCGAGTACGCACTGATCGAGTGTCTCGGTCCGATCGTACCGTTCAGCGCCATCTATCGCATCGTGCCGGACCTGGCCAAGAGCCCGACGCAGGTGCTGTACTACCTGCAGAACAATACGGCATTGGCCGAGCGCATCAACAAGGTGGCACTGCCGCAGGTCAAATCCTTCCCGGTAATGATCTCGGGCGGATATCATGCCCAGGTGCGACTGTTCCTACCACCCGGCCTGCGGGAGGATGAAATTACGCGCTATCCCATGATTGTTCACGTGTAAGTATTTCTTCCGAAGGTTTTAAGATGCTTTGGTACAATAATTACATTCTATTTTCCCTTCGATTCTTCAGATATTCCGGCCCAGGTACGCAACTCGTCACAGACAAGTGGCGCGTCGATTGGAATACCTATCTCGCGGGCACGAAAGACTACATCGTAACGCAGATCGATGGCCGAGGATCGAGTGGTCAGGGCTACCAGCTGCTGCACGAAGTCTACCGAAGGCTCGGCACGGTCGAAGTGTCCGATCAGCTTGAGGTGGCCGAATATCTGCGCGACAGTTTGCACTTTGTCGACAAGCGGCGGGTCGGTATCTGGGGCTGGAGCTACGGTGGATACACGGCCGCCCTGGCCATGGCCAGCCCGACCAGCCTGTTCCAGTGTGGCATCAGTGTGGCGCCCGTCACTAACTGGAAGCTATACGGTATGTCTCACCCAGGCCTTGGCTTAAGCCATAACTCATCTCACTTTTCCTTTTTGCATCGTTCAGATTCAACGTACACCGAACGGTACATGGGCATGCCGAACGTTACCGACAACTACAAGGGCTACGAGGACAGTGATCTGTCGAAGCACGCCGAGAAACTGCGAGACAAGCAGTTCCTGATGGTAAGCATTCGCTGACGTCCATTAGACCGTTAGGCATTACACATTACACTAGGAAAAAAAAAGCACAAACAAACCGAAAAGGATCGATTGCAACCATAGAGTGTGCTAGATTACGGCTATCAACCCTATACCCGGTGGAGGATGGGAGCAAAACGCAATCCTTCATCGAGCAATTTCCTTTCCCACCATTACTGGATACGACCAAACGAACAGGCGGAAGGAAAAGAGACCCCCGGTCGAGCATTTTCACCGTCATCGCTCGGCAAATTTATGTTCCGTACACCTCAGCCGCCTCTGCCTCAGCTCCCGTCGTTGCAGTAGGAACGCGCGAACCCGCTACCATTACATTTAATCAACCATTTCTTCGGAACTCACCACCTCGATTTCACCCAACTGTTCCGCTCTTCTCATTTCTCGTACACACCAAACACAGGTTCACGGTACGGCGGACGATAATGTGCACTTCCAGCAGAGTATGGTGTTCTCGAAGGCACTCTCGAGCAAGGGAGCACTGTTCAAGCAGCTGATCTATCCGGACGAGGGCCACAATCTGGCCGGCGTGAAGAAGCACCTCTACCGGTCGATGACGCTCTTCCTCGAGGACTGCTTCCGGAAGCTGGTAAGTTAGCTTGGCGAGCCGAGATTGGGTCGAAAGTGCCCAGGATAAATCTTTTCACCCGGGCGGCACCACCGCGGCCAGGCATGGGGGGGAGGGGGATGGTGTCTGCGATTAATGGGCACAGTGCGATGGTTGGAGAGGAGGCGGGAGAGGCTTTACTATTCTTAACAGTGGTAAATTGATGCTCCACGCATTACACTCTACGGCGAGTTCCTTGGCGGGATGGCGCTAGCCCTCACCACAGCAAGGCTCCATCGGCGCCATCTGAATTGCAAATGGTGCGTGGGGTTTTCGGAATGTTTTTACGGTTCGGTTGTAGAACAAACGTCGAAGCGGTAGTTTACCGATTCTTTAAGGCAGTGCTATACACCGTTCTTATATTTCTTCTACTGTTTTATTGAGATCATCCTGAGCGTTACAAAATTTCAATCTTGGAATGTTTCAGCCCATTGGAACATTGGAATTATTCTACAACTGAGTTGTATTTTCCATATCAAACAGAAAGAGACGTTACGTTATATTGGATTTTAACACTTGTGCACAAACAATAATGCATCAAAGACTCGTTATTAATTACTTTTTTGTGTTGAGAATGAGTTGTTACACTTTAAATATAGTTGAATAATTAAAATTACTGTTTCTAAAAAATACTTTAGTGACTTAATGGTAAAAATCAATCGTGCACAACCTTTTCAACTATACAACTATATGTTAACGTTGGCTCCCGACTGATATTCAGTTTGGAGTGTATGGATGATTTACATAAATTTTGCTGCCAAATGACAAACTCAACATTTGAAACAAAGGAACGCTCCAAAGTTGGTTGACAAACAGTATGTATTTCAATAAAAAAACGTTTTTATTTTGCTTTGCTAACTCAATTTTAAAGATGTCAAGGGAAAAACACTCAGTAATGCTTTTGGTTTACCTGATTTGATCTGTATAGCCTACCACTTCAATCTTTTCAATACATTTTAATTAGTAATCTCATTGACCTTAGCATGAAAGTTGTACACATAATTTAAGAAAAAAACTCGTGTGGCAGAGCATTAGTATGTGTGGTCTAAGAAACGGCATTTTTTCTCTACCGGAACCATCACATGAGAGATCTACGTCCAGGAGTGCCTGGTAAAGCATCTGTTACCTTTCTCAATGCAACATAATTCAGATTCCTAAATTCACATAATAGTCCTGTATTATCCCCTAAAAAGTTTTGTTTTATGAAATTTATCCAAAATACACTTTTTGTATATTTTGGGGGCTTTTTGGGTATTTAAGAAATTATATTGAATCGCAAAACCCATTGAAATCAATTGTTTAATCATCATATCGAATACCATGTTATATTTCTTCAACTTCTTCAAATTACTAAACCAAATGCAATAAAATTTTTGTATTTATATAAGTATTACAAATGGCTAAAAACAATGTTTTGGCATTTTTCAAATGTGAATTGTTTTTAAATTCCTTGATAGCATGTTTGGCATCGTGCAATGACTTTCGCCTAAAAGGGCACACGGTGCGCCTGGTTTACATACAGGTGTCCCCCGAGATATGACTGTATTTGGGACCGAAAAAATGTCCCAAAGCAAGTCGAAAAAGTCGCATGTCGAATATCTATGAATATAAAGTTTATAACCGAAGTTGAAGAGTTGGAATTTATGATATCATTTATTTTATTTAAAATAATGTTCGATAATGTAATAATTATATTTAAAAAACCGTACACAATATAGATATTCAAGATAGGGTAGTTGTGGAATCTTTGGAAATGTGTGTATAATGGTTATCAGCTCAGATATTCAAAAAAATACATCAATTTCTTGTCAATGACAATTTTTAACTGTCAAAATCAAAATCGTCGTATCTGCGAATCGTCGTAACTCGAGGGGGTCGTAACTCGGGGGACGCCTGTACTTAGTAAAATATAGATTTTATAAACCACTAAAATTGAAACCACATAATACGGTGTGTTGAACTAACCACTGGACCGTTAAGTAGATAATTGGTTTAAAAATGTATTCAAATCTCTCTTCCTCCCCTTCATCCCACTGTAGCTCACTGAGCTGTCCCACGGTGATGAAGTTTTGCCATCTGCACAGCTTTAGCAATTAGCCACATAAAACGTTCCCGTGTAATGTGCACATGCATAAAACATTTTCAATCGTTTCGCCAACCCGCCAGCATCGAAACACCATCCTGGTAAACCATTCCTGTTTGTCACGTAACGGACTCATATCGAAGCGCTCAAGACAAGCGCACCAGCCTGCTTTTGATACCTTAATTAACATTCAAAATCATACAGCCATCGTACCATCACCAACCGTAGTGCTGCAAAAAGTGAACTTTCGACCAACCGTAACACCGGCAGGACCAGAGTAAATAGAGTTTCATTACGTCCTCTACTACCCCTCATCCCGCCGGCAAAACACAAACCACTTCCTGTGTGTGTGTGTGACGGTGTAAGAACAAACTTTTTTCACCAAACTTTTCCTCGCGAACGCACCCTGAGTAACGCGCATTTACTCCTATCAGAGCTCGAGGCGCTGGGAAAAGACCACTCCACCGGTCCGCGTGTTTCATTAATAATAATGTGAAAGCACACTTGATGGAGCTCGGTGCGTTGCGGGATGGCGAATGGGAAGCCCGGTCGTACCACGCTACGAGGCAGTTCAACCCCATTTTGGTTGATCGATATCGAGCAAACAGGCTGATAAATTAAGCCATTTGGCCCCAAGTTGACCCGCCCGCGCTAATAAACCTGACATCACATCACATTTCAGCGACAGTTACACGCCCCAGGGAAACGACTCAATATAATGCTGCCTTTTTTTCCGGGCACGCCTTGTCCCGTTCTTTCGTAATTTACTTTCAACATCTTGCGTATTGTTTTGCGTATTTTGTTTTTTACTTCGTCTTGCATTCTCGTTTCAAACGTTAATGTTCTTTCTTTTCTTTCTGTCGTTTTCTTGTCTTTTCTAGGTGCCGCTAGATGTAAAGCCCGGCCTGGGCAATGGTGGCTCCAGTGATTAATATTTGCTTGATTACTTCGGTGCTACTGATTCAGCTTCAAGTTTCATGTAAAAGTTTCTCACTCTTCTCTAGCAAAATCGCTCCCTTTCTACACTTGCTCTAGCTCGGACAGCTTGTCTGCACGGGTAATGGTGCGCAGTGATGGTTACATACGTGGCAAGACTACCAGGATCAAATAGGGGAAAGTCTTCCCGACATTCCCCCACCCGATCGGTTTCGATCGTTCCGCAGCAACATCATCACTCGCATCGGATGGTAGTAACCCATGAGACACCTCTCAGTGCCTGCTCAAGGCACCAGACCCTAACAAGATCTTCGTGCGTAAACACACACACGCACCAGCCCGTGAAAGTAAGGAAAGGGAAAGCGAAACAACAAATAGGAAACAATGCGTTACACACAAACTTGTAGTTGAGCCAATTTCTGAGTAGTATCTGAAGTAGGATTTTCACATGCCGAGTGACTTTCTCTTTCACTCATTAGCACGGTAGAAACAAACAGCAGGGAATGGGAGAACGGGGCGGACGGGTAGAAGCAAGAGTTGCTCAGCTGGAGTGTCGGACCCGGCACAGTGCAGCGCATATCCTTTGCCGCCACATGCCCGGGCTGGCCCAGCACCCATTGGGCCTCAAAATTCAAACCCGCATTCACTTGGGTGAGCAAATACACTGCATCATTAAAACGGCACCTCGCCAAACGTACGCTTGCCATCGAGCGTACACCGAAGCGGCACGAGCGGCATCACAGACGGAAAGCAAACAGTCGCGAAACATTATAAATACCCCCGGTACACCGGTGTGTATGTGTGTGTGTTAGAATAAAGGGAATAGAGTATTACCGAGACTCGAGCAAGATTCTGGGTACATTTGTCAGATAGTTGGCCGTGCAATCGTGTCGCAGTGATGTTGGCACGTTTTGGCGCTTCAGCACTATCCCACGGTATCCCGGAATGCCCTTTAATTGCCTTCCCACTTGCAGTTTACTTTTGGACTATTCCCATACACTCTCGAGTGAAAGTCAGACAGATGAAAAGGGGAAAGAAACGAAACAAGGAAAAGCCATCAGTAGAACAATTGTCTGCAAACAGAAAAGGATAACAAAAGCACATGAAAAAGCAAGTACGTTCTTAAAGAGAGAAAATCACCAAACAATACTATAATAGTAAACACAATAATGTAAAGCGACGACATTAAAGATAAACAACATAACACAACAGGACAAGAAAAAATAATACGGTTGTGACAAATTAAACAAAACAAAACACGAACATTGTGTGACTGCGAAGAGTTCAGCACACGTCATCGAGGTGGAAATGAATGCAAGCATCACCTGCTGAGTGACGGCATTGTCCGGAAGGGTCGTTGTCCTTTCTGGCACATACATGCATGCGATACACGCTACTGAGCATCGTCACCCTGGGCTGGGCAGAGACAGTGCAACATTAAAAGGTGTGCAGCAGCACCCAAAGGAATTCGAGCTGACTATAACTATCTTTCCCCAGCATTATGGTTTATAGTGTTTAAAGCTAAACAAAACTGTACATATATCAAAACGAACGTGTGATAGTCGGAATCAGTGCGGAAACTGCGCTGCAATGGGGGTCTGTAGAATCAACAGCAACAGACCTTAAAGCCTGATCATACAAATGATTCAAAGCGCGTGCAATGTAACAATTAGCAATCCCGCGGGAGGTAAATAACCACAATCGTACATTACCCTGTTCGATTGGGCTTGGGCCGTGTTTGGGCAAGGTGGCGTCTTTTAGGATGAAGAAACGGTGTATAAAAGTTCCCATAGGAATGTTTCGGAAAGTGATGTAGTTAATAACAATAATAATAACAATAATAATAGTGGTGTTTGTAAATTTATCCCTAATGAGATAACAAGAAACAAGTTCCCGATTCTTATGCAGCCATGTTCGGCGAGGACGAGAGAAGTGATCCTTTTCCAACCTCATAAGTCATAATTCCTATCATATTTCCTTCTGCTTTATTGTGAGTATATAAAATAATACTTAAATCCATTGACCCTTCCCATACGGCTTTGCTTTTAACGAATGCGCGTACAGCACTATCTTCTGTTAATGCATTCAAGCTCAAGGTTTAAAGCAATACAACTAGAAACAAACACAAACAGTCATATCAACTACCTGAACACTGTCGTACACACCAACTCAAAACATCATAAAGTACATTAAATCGATATCTCTGGACACAAGCTCACAAGCTGTTGATCTGTTTTCAACTGTTTGTTTCAATCTCCTCCACAGAAGCTGCTCGCGAACAGAACGTTAGCCTATGCGAATGGGAAAACTAATCGTACTGATCTATCTGCGCCAGTGCGCCAACCCAGTGGAATTAAACAGGGTTAGGCCCCAGTTGGAACGGTTTTTATTTCCTCTCTCTTTTTCGCTTTCCCTTATTTACTCTCTAACCTCCCCGTTCTCAGGGGAAATGGAAGGTACGGTGCGTAACCCGTTGTTTTAAATTTAATTAACACCCCGGAGATGGTATCGTCCCGGAAAGCCACCGGATGGCCACAGCTCGTGCTCCGCTTTTGCCAGCGGGCCCACCCGAATGGTCCTTTCGGGTGGCGCCATTTTCAGGCAAAAAACCCCAAACAGACAACCATCTGTTGAAACGAAGGACACTCCCAAGGACACATACACACACACACACGCACACGCACACCCACCGAGCGGATGTGGGTTTTCCAATTTTCTCCGAACCATTGCCTCCCCCCTCCCCCGAACCTTTCCATATTTGGGGGACACAGATTTCATGGGTGTTAAATTAATTTACGATTATGATTTTGCTCGATTTCCCACATTTGCCAACCGCACCACAACAACCAAGAGTGGGTGTACGTGGGGGTGGAGACGTGGTGGGTTGTACATGGTACAATTGCCAATTTCTCGTACCGGGGACGTTCCATTCCCTTTTCTCGGTGGTTCTCGGGGCGGTTGTGTTGCTCCGATGCCTTTCCCGATCGAACATGGGGTAGAGATTAAACTCAAAGCTCTCTGCTAGTCTGGCGGGAGCGTGGGTCTAACATAGCTGAACCGAGTGTCGAGTTAGATTAGAGAAGATTTTTTTTGTCGTTGTTGTTATGTGTCCTTGCTTTTGCTAGTAGGATTTTTATTTCCAGTAGGTTTATTAGAATTTATGAGAACGCTGTTGAGCGTTGTGCCGTTGTGTTGAAGGCATGGCCTTCAGTGCCGCCTAACATTGTGAGGTGTGACACCATGAAACCGAAGGGCCAAACGACTGGGTTTTTTTTTGGGGGGGACAGGGACGATTGATGATGTCCGTTGAAGAACTCTAATTCTCGATGGTCTAATCTCTTTGAAAACTTATTCCGGTCTTCTGTTGGCCCTAATCTA
>KI920450.1:6673-25900 GCA_000473525.2 Anopheles melas | reverse complement strand
CGATAAAATCGCATGCGATGATGCTCAAATACGGGCCTAAATCAGGCGTACAGCAAAAATACTCCCTTGGTTGAGATAAACAGGCGTTACGCGTAACGCTAACGTAACGTAGAGGGCTGAGCCACCATGCGACCGTGCAGCTGTCAACGGGACAACGGAAAAAGGCAAATCGGGCTCGTATTCTAAACAGTGCGGTCGGTGCGGTTGAGCATGGTTTAGCAGCGGAATCCTTTCGGAATCGGAACGCGCCACAACTCCACCCGGCTCTCCGGTTCAGCGGCACCATGTCGCGGCTAATCAATCGACTGGCAAACACGCTGCGAACGCTCGAAAACTACCTTTTCGGTGACAATGGATTTCCGCCAGGTATGCGCATCACCTCGTTTCACACGCCCGTCCTTTACGCAACCCCAACCACCGGGTTGTTTTCTTCCCGTTTGCAGGCGCCCTAACACTAGTGCACGTTCACGACGGCTCACCACAGCCAGCCGCACGACGGGCAGCACCGATCTCGCTGCGCGACTTGCTCGGCGATGGCATGCTGTGAGCCGAAGCATCGCCGCACGGTCGAAAAGCGCCTCAAGCGCAAGTACGGTTCACCCGAGTACAAGCTGAAAATACTGATGCCAAAGGTACACCTGCGGACGTGCACGACCTGCGGCAGCGATCAGAAAGTGGGCGTCCTGTGCCGTAAGTAGAACCATTACCAATTCCCTTCCATTCCATTTGCAAGCTAACCTGCCCTCCTCTAACGTTTCCTACACACAGCGTTTCCATCTCGAGCATATACTCGTCAATGATTTCGTGCCGCTGGCTTAGCTTTTGTTGCATCTGCTCGAGGCTCGCGTCCAGTGCGGAACGCTGCTCGAACAGCGGGTGGGATTCGATCCCTGCCGGCAAACCTTGCTGCTGCTCGCTCAGCAGGCGCTGCAACTCCAGCGCCTCCTGCCTCAACTCGGCTATTTCGGCCACGAAGTGCTCCCGGCGCTGGTTGCTCTCCTGGTACACCTCCTCGTAAAACGCCGTCATGTGGTCCGGCAGCTGCTTGGCATAGGCCAAACACAGGTTGGTGTCGAACATTTCGTCCCACCGATCGCGCATACGATTGAAACCGGCAGTAAAGATGATCTGCATCTGGTGGTGTATCTTTTGGAATGGATCGTCATCAATGGCGGTTGAGGATGACTCCATGATATTTGGATTTGCTTTGTTTCTTAAGCGCGGTTTTCCACAAATACTGACACGAAAAACACTACTTGCGAGCAATAAAACGTTCGTTCACTTCACATAGAAGTAAGGTGTAAAAGTTTATTTTATTTAATAAAGCACATTTAAAAAAATTGAATAATTCTGAATTTTTTACCACTTTTTTTAAAACATGTTTCTCTAGGCATTCTAATTTTTTTGGATCGATTCGATTATCCAATAAAAAGTTATCATAAAAAGAATAAGCAAAACATACCCGGGTAGGTGGTTATAGAAATGAAGGTTAAAAGTTCGCTCATGTGTGTATGGATTTCATATGGAACGATATACAAAAAAAAACTATTTTTTCTGCTATTTCTTGCTAAAATAGTGCATCTTTTTATTCACAAATTTATGTTGCTACATCTCAACAATGTTCCTGTTTCTTTAAATTTTACTGCAACATCAACAGCAGGATCAAAACTGTTAGCAAATGAGCTAGGTCGCTGCAAGTAAACATATAAATTATATTTCATCTTTTTTACCTTGTTCGCTGCAATAATGGACGGAGCATAAGAACAAAGCGAAACATAATCACGACGAATTACATTCTTTGGTACTTCGAGTCAATTTTATTATAGAAAATCATTATAGAAATTGGATGATTTACAAAAACAAACATAACATTTCACAAGTGCGTCACAATAGTAAATTTTAATTTCGAGACAAACTCAATAAAATATGGAACAATACCGCACAAAACACGAACATACCACATCTATTCACTTTCGAGAACTGAGCGAAGAGCTTCAAAACATGTTCAGTGTAACCCATAATAGTATGTAAAAGCGCGCAAAGTTGCAAATAAAGTTAATGGCGTGCGAGAGCTGAATGCTACTCGAAGACTACACCTCTACAACGATACTATTCCGTCAAAACGCTCTATTTCCTTGCTGATCGGTCTCTATTACCAAGGATGTAAATCAAATCGTGAAAGCACTGTACTTAGTGTCATATTTCACACCTCACACATGAAGCTTTGCTTTTTGTTCGTCGTGTTTTTTTTTTTCATTTACCCGCAGGACTGCAATTGTATCACATTATGATCGACAATAGAACGTTTCAAGAGGGAAGAATGGAGCACGCAGACATACTGGCAGTGTCCTCCTGAAATATCATAAAATCTGCTCCGTGTTGTGTGTGTGTGTGTGTGTGTGTTTTATTTTCTGCAGCCGCCATCATCATCGCTTACTAAGTTTCCTGCGCATCCTGCTCAATAGAAAACATGCGCTGCCATCCGATGCTAAAATACTGCAGGGTGTTTTACTACAGTAGCACAAAATCGCTAATGTTTTTCTTCGGCTGGCACAGTGCCTCTGGCATCAGGTCAACTAGCTTGTTAAACAACAAACATCGGCGTATCTTCATCTCGAACTGTTGATCGATAGTTCGATTACGCGCCATTCCACCGCTCGTACGGGATGTCGAGGGTGTGGGTGCATTGGCTTCTATCGCAGCCCGCCCACCGTCGCAATCCTTTGCGGCATTCGGCTTTTGGGGAACGGTTGAGATCGCTGCCGAACTATTTCCCTCTTGTTTCTCGGGCGGCTGTTGTGCTGCAGCACCTTGCTGGGGTTGATTTTGCGAGCAATCGCTACTGCTCATCGAGCTAATGCTGGACGTGTCGGCTTCTTCGACACTTTTCGGTGATTCAACACGCATCACTTTGGCCAGGTTTTCCTCCTCCTTGTGACCGTCATCGTCAGCCCGTTGTTGTTTATGCTTGTTACCACCAACGGGAGCACTTGCGGAAGCGGTTGAAGCGAGCGGACAGGTCAGCAGGCTCGTCGGTTCGGTTTCGCCGTCCACCGTATCGGACTTGAACAGCAACGAGGCCAGCTTGTGAAATTCTTTCAACTGAACGGGATCACTGTGATCGATGATGTCGTACAGCTTCGTTTGCAGGTACAGTATTGCCGACAGGGGATCGTTTTTAGTGATCTCTTCGTACTCTTGCTTCCTTAGCAGGTATTTACAGTAGCGCAGTATATTGCCTCGGTTCGGTTTCTCGAGCCGCAGCACCCAAAAATCGTCCAACCGAACGTTCGAGTTAGTTCCAGGATTGCCACCGAACAGGAAATGCACTTGGTTGGTGGTGTCGTACACGATCTGGTGCGCATACCGCGGGCATGGCTCATGGCAGGTGTTTTGACTCTTCTGGTAACAATTTTCCCCATTTGAATGCTCACTCTTATACACGCAGCACCATTCTTTCTTCGACAGCGAGAACAACCAGAAGGAATTGATGTTCAAATCACGCCGCTCCTTCTCCTTGCTTAGACTCTACATGTGGAAAGGATACACACAAAAGAAACTCTCCGATAAGCTTATCATATTCACCAACAGATATTAGATGGCATTTAAATTTACCGTTAAAACGTATATCTCGTCCTTTTCACAATCAATCGTTGCTCGTTGCGTGAATCCCGATTGCGGAACATTTTTCGTGTCGGTATTATTGTTCTCCGGGGTCATGTTCGAGAGCTCGTTCGTGTTCACGTCGTAGATCAGAAAGTCCGTCATGTAGTCCTTGCCTCGCTGACCACCGAAGATGTACAGCTTACGATGTTTCTATTAAAAAGATGCAAAGAAAAACACGTTAATATGGTTTATCGTTATTCATCCTCTACCTCTTTCGATATATTTTGATCAGCGGCCAAACATATTTTTAGAAACCGGTCCATTGCGATATTCTATCGATATGCTTGAATTAATTGGCACAGAAAACAGGGACAGGTTTTCCGTTGTTTCCGATCTAAAATATGCTAATTCTGTGTTTATTTTTCTTTTCAAAAACAACAACTCTAGGACACGTTTACCAATTTATACCCAAATCTGCACTTATACTTACATGATGGAACAGCATTGAATGAGTTACTCTTGACCGAATGCTCTGAACGTAGGGGCTGGAAGCGGTCGGGTGCTCACAGTCGACGAGTATGTGCGCCCAGGTGTTGGTACTAATGTGGTAAGAAAACAGCCCCGAATACCGATACTGACCAGTCGTTTCCTCCTCGTTTCTAAACGACAAAGAAACTCTGTAACTTGTACGTAAATGTACATGCAACGGAAATGATGCAAGCAAAAACCGAAAATAAAATAAAACACAATTTAACTACGATGGATACAAACAATAAGTTCCGCGATAACAAATAGCGCCATGCGGTATGAAGAAGTAGCGTGCTTGTTGCGTGCAAATGGTATGTAAACTACATTTAAATAAAGCAATCAAATAGAGCAGTCAATACAAATACATACTTCGGCTCGAGGATGCGGCCACCAAATACGTAGATCGTCTGCTTGTCCACATCGATGCACATTTGATGATCGAACACAAGCTGCGGGCCGCCGACCTGGCTGGTGTCGTTACAGATCAGGAACCACGTTTTGGTGATGGTGTTGTACAGGTAGAAATCGCTGTTAATGTTCTCTTCCGTACGTGATGCACTGTCCAGGTAGCGGCCGAGCATGAAAATTTGCGAATTCTGTGTATCGTACACCATCTTGTGGCACGCTCGGGGCGTCGGCCCGTCCAACAGCTCGGAGCGCTCGTGGATCAGCGTCCACCGGTTAGTCCTCACATCGTACGACCAGAGATCGCTCAGATCCTCGTTTCCATCCCATCCACCGTAAAGATATATTGTGCTAGTCATTGGATCGATGATCAGCTGATGGCCACCCCGACGCCCTGGCCGGGGTTCGTTCTCCGGCGTCAGCTGCAAACTCCACTGGGGCTTGTACTCCTGTCTCTCGAGGTAGTTATCCATTAGGCCGTCTGGGGTGGTGGAGGGCCGGAAAAGGAAAGTAGGGAAAAAAACGAGAAAAGATAATTATCTGATAAGCGTGCGATTGTTTCCGGGGCAACTTACAACTTCGACCCAGAACGACTTACTTTCAATAAAACCAACCAGCATCTCTTCAGTCTTCTTAAAATCCCCTCTATTTACAAGCGTTTCGTGCAGCTCCGTCATCTTTTCGTCCTCCAGCTTAACGCCCGTCTCCTCTTGCAGTGCGCTGAACGAGTTTACATATCCCTGCTGCCGACAGTGCTTCAAAAAGAGTCGAACGATCTCCACCTCTCGCAGCATGTTGTACTTTCGCAAGTTTGACAAAATGAACATAGAATCCTCGATGCCCAGCAGCTCGACGTACCAGATGCAAAAGTTGAAGCTTGGACCCCATGACAGTAGCGGCACGATCTGAATGAACTTGATCGGCAACAGCTCGCCGGAATTTGTGCGATGCTTTAAGTTGAACGTTTCCGGCACTGAATCATTTCTTAACCCGCTGAGATAGGACGAATAATGTAAAAGGGACCGAAAATTGCAAAGGGATGAGTACATTTCATAAACCATTTCCCCCACTGCTGCTGTATGTTTACCCTTCGAAAAGCAACACCATTCGCTCCTCTTCCAGTCCACCAAGGATTTTGAATTTGCGCAGATTGCAGACATGCGTTTTCTCGTACTTTCCAAACTTAATCTTGGTCACGATCGCTGGTCGTTCCAGCTTCAAGACCAAATATTGGGGCGGTGTGTTGGTGTTCGATGACCAGCGTGACGTTTGGTTCGATGGGTTGTCCTCGCGAATGTTTCTACAATATTAAATTTGGGATGGAAATCTTTAACAACACATACTTTTACGATAGCCGTTTGTTTGTTCAATGCCCAGCTTCTACCCACATGAAGTTGTACGAGTTCTTTCAGGACTAGTATTGAAGAGGTTCTAGATACCACCTTCCTCTCTAAATCATCGAAAGTTAAACAATTGTTTAACATCAAACTACCCAAAATATTCAACTCCGGCGATGACGCAGGTCCTGTTAGCGTGCAGCATTCGGCACGAGGGACCCCGATTGATAAATAAATAAATATGCATAACAATGAGCAAACCATTACGAAATTGGCCAAACGGGCGGTCAACTGCGATGGCAACGACAGCTTCTATTCGCGCTATTTTTACACCCTTCGCCAATGAACCTGTTCGTTTCAATGCAAATGCACTGCGGTTCACCTTCAAGCTGCCCCTGCCGCTCCCGCTGCACCTGGCGCATAACACTTTTCAAGCACAACAAACTCATACCCTCACCAATACACCCAAGCGCTCCCAGCGCTTAATCGCCATCAAAAAATGATGCGCCATCGCCCGAGAAAGCACAGACAATCCAAGCATGCGATTATTTTGCGCGTAGCGTAAAGAACTGCACCATGCCAACAAGTACCAAAATTTGTGATAACCCAAGAATGATTGTTTTCTTCTACTTCTTCCACCTTGCGATGCTGTTGCGTAGGCCGTCTGCTTTTGCAGCAGAGAGAGCTACCGGCGCCATTCCCAGCCATGTGGTAGTAGCGTTCTTGAGCAGGTATACAGAAGCGATTGTACTACGATCTTTAAACTACTGCTACCGTACTTACTCCGGCAAATACGACGACGAATAGCTCGAGTATTTGTAAATATCGTAGTCTAGCTTTTTTATGTCCGAAATTGTTCCAGCCATTTCTCTGCTCTGCTGACACTGCTGACTCAATGAATGGTGCTTTTAAGGGTGCGTTCCCGTGTCAATTACTTTCAATCGCGGTTTGTTTCACTTTGTACACTTAATCTGTTTAGTAAGAATTGTATTGTTGCAAGCGAGACCAATCTTGGCGGCACGCAATTGTCGAAAAGATGGAAATTTTGCCAAACGAAACTACACCTTGCGCTACGTGATTACCTCCTCCGAACACAGTACACCAACACAACTCCAACAGTTGCTGTACCGCACACGGTTGACAGATGGTGTGGCAGTTTTACATTGGTATTGGTGTCGGCATCGACTGTCAGTTGCGTTTCTTCCGCACCGGGGGTCCAATGTTTTGATGCCAGTGGATCGGTGTCTTATTTTTGCAAATATCACACTCACGCTCTGTCTTTAACTTTCTACCGCATTTCTGTCTCACGTTTTTTGCGAAACACACCACTGTTTGCGATGAATAAAGTCGTCAACGTATTCCTTGGCCGAGTACCTTGCTATACAGTGGTAAGTACGATCGAGGTGTACGCGATGGACACTGGTGGTTAAGTTTTCACCTCTCACCTTTCAGAGGACTTCTCAGCTATGTGCGGGCCGTTTCTACGGCACTGCCGGCAATGACCCCAAGATTCCAAAAAATGTGATCGAGCATTTGAACACAGCCCAAGAGCAGCAAACGAATGGCGTTGTGTACGACAAGAAACCGTTCCGGATAGAGCTGGAAGAGGGTAACGGAACTGGTCCATAAATGACGTCTATTACCTAACCTCGTTTCGTTGCAAGGGAAATTTTTAATTGTTTGTTTCTTTTTCTTATCATATAAAAGGAAAGCGTTATTCCTGGTGCCTATGTGGGCGTTCCAAAGGTCAACCGCTATGCGATGGAACGCATAAGCTAGTGCAATATAAAATCACGCAGCGGTACGTTGTTCACTGTGCAGCGGCATTGATGGTGATGGTGATGATACCATGTGCTCGTATAATTCTCAACGCTACTTTACACTTTTTCAGCCCCATTCGGTTTCAGGTGGAAAAATCCGGCACATATTGGCTGTGCAATTGCAAGCAGACGAAAAATCGACCATTCTGTGATGGAACGCACAAATGTGAAGAAGTTCAGAAAACCGCTGGAAAATAGTTCAGAAAACCGCTAGAACCAACGAACAACAGTTCTTGTTACTCTACATTATTGCTGGCATTCTGTATATCGTAGTTTAGCAAACAAAATAAAACATAGATGTGTACAATACAACAAAATAATCTCGATATTATCCTGCGAAAATTTAGTTTTCCGTTATTATGTGCTGATTTGTCATCATTTTTTATACTGACCAAAACACTAACTAAACAACACCATCTTCATCCTTACTTGTTTGTTTAGCATTTTTCTATTTTCAAATAAAACAAAAAATGTGAAAAAACAATTTTCTTTTGAGAGCATATTATCAAATGTTACATTGTTTCGCGATATTTCAAAATCAAACGGGTTTAGAGAGTTGTACAGGAAATGGAAGAAAAAAAGAATGAAAACACATTACACGACTGAGTAACAAAAAGCAAACTCGTTTCTAACGGCCTTATTATGTGAAATGCAGCCCACATTACATAAAAGTGTGCATTGTAATACATTTTTACAGGTGTTTAAATGCGTTCTTCTTCTGTTATGTGCTTTCAACCATGATGATTGATCACGTCCATGTTAACATGTCACATGAGAACACACTTGCAATTCGAACCTTAAACCTTTGCGTACAAAGTAATAAATTATTATTTTCGCATATTACTCGGTACTCGGAGCAAGACAAAAATAATCGTTATGTTGCGTTTCGCAGATCGCCCCTCGTAACACCTGACACTGCACAGGTACACGAAACGAAAGTAGTACAACATGCAGTAGTAGTACAACTTTGCCGTGCTTATACGATGCGCATCCCAGCGACCTGACCTGCTGGTTGATTGTTTGCCTTACGTTTCGTTGCGTTTCTTTGTTAGCAGTTGTAACAAGAACTTTTGAGCTATTATACCTATCATATAGTAATCATGTTCTATTATCATTTCTCGCTCTATTCTTCATTTATCGTTTACAATGTTTCCAAACAAGCGTCGGGTAAGGATCGTTCATTCATTATACTCTTAAGATTTGTTCAATCAAATTAGTTTGCAAAAGTTGATACATGGAGAAAATTATTTCGATTCATGTCTTTTTTTTAAACAATACCAGCATGAATCAAGTTTTGCCACTGAAAAGTCGTACATAGAAAAAAGCACCTATACCACATTATAGTAAATAGTAAAACCGCAAGGATTATTTGCAGAGTCAATTAAGCGAGCAACAACTTGATTGAATTACTTCTGAGAAAGAAGCTACATCACGCTGTTGTGCTTTTGCATAAATATATTCGAATCAGTTTCCTTTTCGGTGCAATTTTCACCATCCTTCATAATGCTGTTACCACAACGTTCCCTGGATACTTCCTGATGTATTAGTGAATTGCAATATCTTTGTATAAATTTACCAGGCTACTATACGAAGAGAGTACGGGATCAAACCGCACCATGGTACGGACAAATTAAATGAATTACGGTTATTTTCCAGTGGTTCCGAAAAGGAATAGATGTTATATATTTTCACGTTTCCATGAAATAAATTGTACATAGAACTTCATTCATGTCAAATTAAGTTAGTCAAATAGAAACGCGACATAAAAAAATACCTTCTCGAATAGTGCCAACACGGGTAAAGGATTTAAAGATACAGTACAAAATACAGGCATAAGCCGGTGCAATCCGACCAAACAAAAGATTGACAAGAGAAAAGCATCATGTACGAAACGCAGTTAGATTTTTTTACGCAGTTTAATCCGTTAATTATTCGATCTCTCAAATCATACTTACGCTCTTAGCGCGATATTTAAATATTTGTTGCCTCCAGCAACCGACTCATTATTTGCAAAGCAGGGTAAGTGGATAGATTTAATAATTTACCATCATTACGTTCTTTTTTCTTTTCTCTTTTTTCTTCATGAAGCTTGTAGAAATCCTGTGGTTTTAACGCGAAACCCTCACTTATGTAGCGTATTTCTTTGCCATCCTTGGAATACCTTTGGGATGCACAGTACGGCATACACTGCACTGTTCTTGTATTGGGTTATTTTCATTTCTTCTTTCTTATTTTTGTTTATGCTCTGATTTCATCTCTACATTTCGTTTCATTAGTATGGTTACTTGGAGCAGATGATGTACACATCCAAATCGATCATCTTTATCTCGCCCAGCAGGAGCAGTACGATTCGATCAGCATCAGCAACACTTTACGGCGCACCTTAGTATTCCTCTTCTTCTGGCGGTATTTCATCTGGTGGCGCGAAACCGTCCTGTAATTAAAAAAATAAAAATTCATGACCCTCTGCAATACACTCCCCGCAAATGGTTCTATTCCTGTTCATTCGAAAACATACCTCAGTGGCATAAAGAATCTCTAGAATCTTTTGAACGAAAGGACTCTGGCTTTGTTCATCATCTTGGCAGCTAAAAGAAGAACAACAAAAACATGAAAATTAATTGGTTAATGATAGCAAATAGCACAATGTTTAAATTATCAACTGTAGTGGAAACTTACAGAATTTCAATATCCCTCAGTTTACTGAAATAGAAATCACGTTCCTTTTCCAGTCCTTCGAAGTTTAATCGCATATCACTTATTTGTGAGTTCAGTTCCTCGATCTGCTGATTCGTCACGCTATTCTGGGAGGACGATTTGCTCGTATTTACGTTAACGCCACCTCCAATACGGCTAGGCGGACTCTGCACCATCTGTCGGGTGGGTGCAACTTTGGACACTGGATAACGTTAGATATGTTTGCGTGTATTTGCAGAGGTGGGATAATAGTTAGCATGATGTGGGTGGACCAGATTTATGTTTGCAGGATAGTGGTGTGTCAAAGGTGCGTTTTTTTTTTGGTACACATGCAGGATATTACGTTAATTTGAAACCACATTATTAGGGATACATACGCAACCATGGAAAGGGAACGTTACGCATCGGGTTCAGAAAGGACAATACAGAATGTTTGTTACGTGTCATGTGCCAATGCGTCGTTAGTGTATTGGTTCAAGAAAATGATAAGTCATAAGATAAGAAGCAGAAATAAAATAGAAAGAGAAGAAAAAATACGGTCAATAATTGCGCTACAACTCAAAAAAAAAAGTTAAAATGGTATTTCATTTCCCACAAAACTACTCTACTCCAATATGCAATGTGAAACAACAAACTAACTAAAACGTTTTCGTAATATAACGATAAATCCAGATCATTGCTGTTTTTGATTCAGTTGTTTCAGCTAGCATTTTTACATGCTTTGCTAGATAATATGGTACCACGGAAGAATGAGAGAGAGGGATAATTAATTTTACTTGCAGGGCTGTTGTAATAGAGCTTAGAGGATTGAAATGTGTAGTACAGTTATGGTATATAGCATAGAATTAATCAAACATACAAAGCTATTCACACATATTGCTTCGCTATTAGTTATCAATTAGCACTCTATACATGTCACTCTAAATCAGTTTATTTTTCACCTAACTATGCTATAATACGAATCCACTTCTCCAATGTTTGTACAATGCTATGTAATGAATTCATAATTACATTGTGTATGCTACAGAGTAAAGGCAAGCAACAAACGTATTTTTATTTTTTATTAGTAAAAAATAGAGTTTCATATAGAAAACCAAGAAATCAAATAGATTAAAAAGACTGACAATTTGCAGAAAATGATTGCATATATGTGACTATGCTGGTTCATAATTGTTAGTGTTCCTTTGTTACGTTAATTATCGACGAAAGGTTGGAAATGCCAAAAAAACACAATTAACTATTAAATAGACGTATCATATATATTATGGAAAACCCACCCGTGGTTATGTTCAAAAATGTCCACTACGGTCATAAAATTGTATATACAAAGGTTCTATTTAAGATTGTGAATACTGGATATCCCCCAGAGACGCTATTAAAACGAACCGCGAAAAATCTAATTTAGCATCTTCTTTTCATGTAAGTTTGCTTCATGTTGCTAGTTTTAATCACTGATATATTATTTGATATGACTCTGAATGAACCTTACAACAATCCTTAGTTTTATGCACGATTTTTTTAAATATTCAACAAAACGTGTGCATTTGCATCTGACAATTAGTTTGTATAATCAATAAAATTTGCTCTGACTTTTGATACTTTCTAATCCGCGTGTCCCCAAATATGCGTTTCTTGGGGACTACCTGTAGTTTAATTATTGTACAAAAACACATACATAAATGAAGATTCTGTGAAACAAAAAATATAACAACGAGACGATTAATGAAACAACAGAAAGCCATTTTTCTACACTTTGATGATACATCTACAGCAGTCAATCCGGTGATATAATATTGCGTTTCCCGTTGCTCAAATTCAGTACACCTGAATGAGGACCCCATGGTCATGTAGAACACGTATCGCCAAAGACGTAACAGACTGTCAGCTGATATCACCATAGGTCTAATAGTAACAATTATCGTAATGTTTTCTACATACGTTTAATTTTTAACATATGTTAATGTGCTTCTTAATGCCAGGAATATTATGAATTAGATAAAAATAAATTATTGTCAAGTTTGCTGCACATAAGGCGATAGCAGAAATGGCAGTTCGTTCAGTTGCATTACTCTACTTCATCATTGACCAAAAAAATCCATTAAGATTGCATTGAATTATTGAAAAGCAAAAAAGCAGATAAGCCCAACGAGGCATGTTAGGACATTGAAGGACGATGCTTATCATACAACAAGAATAGCCATCGTAGTTTGGATTAATGTAATAGTGATAGAACGTGAGTTCAAGTGAAGAAGTTGTTAAAGACGAGTGAAGTTTGCATTAGCGTCAACAGATACAGATATTTATATTAGTATTTGTATCCTAAGGTCCAAATGAAAAATGGGAATACATTATTGGAATTTGGGGCGATGCTAGGACATTATTCTTTTAATCATATGCATTAATGGATATAAGTAATGGAAAGGCAACATACTCGGTTTGATTCTATCACGTGGTGCGGTGGTGCCGATTGCCATTTTACGGGGTGGAGCTACGGCTGATACACCGTTACCTTTCGGTGCACCCGCACCCGAACCCATTCCCATCGGTAGGTTATCGCGCGCTAATAAAGCATCATACTCTCTACCATCATAGTTTGCGTCGAAGAACTTTTTGAACCATTGTAAAAATTCAAAGTTATCTTGGAAGCGACCCTTAATTAGTTTATCGATTGGAATTATCTAAAAATGAAGAAAGAAAAGAAATTAAATTAAGTAGGGTGAGAAATTATCATAAATTATTAACCTATCACCATGATAAAAACGAGTCGGAAATTGAAGCAAAAATATAAGCAGAAGCGAAAATTCGAGAGGAACTCATAACCCATTAATCTTTATCCCATCTTTACACTTTGTGTTGACAATTCCCAGCATAGCATGTACAGACAGGCGCCCACAGCACTACTGACAGTTTTTTTAATGTCAGATCATGTACCAACGTCTTACACATTTCATAAAATCGTACTTAGTAAACAGATTTATAAACCACTCATAATACGTAATGTGTAATTTAAATCTTTGCCTTTGTGACATGTTTGCAATGTACACTTAGTAAAAGCGTTTTACAACTAATCCTCATTTTCTCTTTCTCTCTCATTTATGGTGTGTCTATGAATCAATTCTAAAACGTAAACGAATACAATTTGTCTAGAGTTTTTGGATTTACACACCTTGTATGTATATACATGTATATGTCGTTAAAAAAATGTATATTCGTTCAATTTTAGGCACGATTTAAAAAATAGGTGCAGTGCAATCACTAGTTGTTTGCACTGTTGAGTCCTGCTTCTTCACAGATTCAAACAGACAGTAAGTACATCAGTAAGGAATGCAACTAAGTCAGAAACACAACAAAATAACCGACCAGAACTAATGATCGAAAACGAATGAACAACATTTGGAGCAGAGAAGTTTTAATTTATAGGAAAAGAAGGAACAAGAAAGGAGCAACTGGTAGTCAAAAGACTATTGTGTTTGGGAAAATTTTTGTTCACTGAGAGGATTTTCATGAACCAAAAACATGGTTTTGCTCGTATTCTATCTACTGTACCGATCGACCCACGGGTGGCGGAAGCTGCTGGTCGGCTGTGAATTCGGGTTGTCGGTAGTTCACCTACACCCAACTCGTTCTGTATCGCTCCCTGGCCGAGCATAATGCCACTACGGGCTTCCAGCGCATCGTATTCTCGGCCGTCGTAGTTTGCGTCGAAGAATTTTTTAAACCACTGTAAAAACTCGAAATTATCCTGAAAACGACCCTTGATCAGCTTGTCCACCGGGATGACCTAGTTTGCAACAAAGGAAGGGAAATGAGGAAAGGATGGAAAAGATGAGAGAATGATAGAGATGCCTAAAGATTCGTTCTGTCACATAATTGTTGTTCGATTGTCTTCTATATTCGCTTCGCGATTTTAAAATTTTGCCCCCCAGAACAAAAGATTGTATTCCCAAGTATCCACAAAACTTAATAATGATTTCAATGTCCGCTTCTGTTCTGCATTTGTTGCGTGATATTACACATCAACGTGTATAACGTAGTCGAAGGCAAGTCGGTCAAGGCGAAATTCGAACTTCTCGCGCATGGTATGCTAAAACCTAACTCATAACTATAACTCTTTCCTAATATTGGCAGTACGATGTGCTGAGCTGTGAAACAATCGGCTAACAAACTAGAAACCGACAAAACCAAAGTTGTATCCGCATAATAACGGAATTTAGAAGTATATACGGATCACAATGCTTCCTCCGATCATACCTTATCGACGTTCATCTTCTTGAAAGCAGCCTGCAGGATTTTGAAGTTCTGGATGTACTCGTGCTCGAGGTTAGTGCGAAACTTTACGCGCTTCATTGGTACGGAACCCGGGAATAGCATGTCCATGTATTGGCAATACGCAGCTCCGGTGCATAGTTCCTCGATCTTGGTGAATTGCGATCGCAGACAATCGTTTACCCACGAAAGCATATCATGCCTTGAGAGATTGTCTGTCGTCACGTTCGTCGAATAAACGTTAACGGCCATGTTTAACACCGACTATGTTGTACGATTCTGAAATTAAAAAATGAAATAAATTGGGTCATATTAAACGCTCTTTCGTGTGAACATATAGTTACGTCGCTAAAATATTATTCTAATCTATTCTTATAATAATGAACAGTCTGGAATTAAGTTCTCCTATCTTTCAATTGTTGCTTCATTGGCGAAATCCAATACTGATCGAACCAGTGGTATCGTTTTTGTGTTTTTTATTTTTGTTGTTGTGCCATTTAATAAGATCACCGTTCCGCATATCTTTGTGCGTAACATGGCATGACACAGACGCGCACTGTTACACGTGGGCCGTAAGGTAGTACGAAAGTAATCATCTATAGCGAGCAATGAACCCAAAACAGTTGCATGTCTCGCATGAATTGCACATAGCGTTTGAAACGTTTGATAGAACATTCTACTTTTGCTCTTGACATTTTTAGTGCAATGCAAAGCTAAAACTAAAGGAATGCGTCTCATGCTCGTGGCGTCCATCCAACCGTATCGAATCGCGAATTTAGAACGTATTTCAGCAATCAACGTAAAGTTTCGTTGCAGCCAAGTTATTTAGCTTCATTTAGCATTGCGTTTTTACCAACCATTCAAAACACTTTTTACTTTAATGTTTAATTAATGTAAGTGGTACTTAAATCGTAGTTTAATAATACAAGCATTATTTTCTATAAAAAAAGTAAAATCATAATATGCATACATTTTTCAGTTTGCCTTATCCAACTGAGAAGCGTAAAATATTTTACACGTAGTATGAAAATATTAGTATACAACAGATTGATTAAAATAAAATGTGTGCATGGATAGCATCCATTTGGTGTTCTTTCACATCATAGTTTTGTTGTGAGCAGCAACAGGTCAAAGCGGATGTGGGCCTTCCATAAGAGCAAATTCAATCAATCGGCCGTCACAAAAAAACGATATTCATTCAAACGAACACATCCACCTTAACGTTTATCTCTAAAGGACCATGGGGCGTTTTTTTTACAAGACAGTAATCCGGTTTTCTTTGAAGAAGCGATAGTCTTCGAGAAAGGAAAAAAAAACAAAGATGCTTAACACCCGTCCGCGTGACGCGTAGTGCAGGTGGAGTGTGAATCCGAATAAAATATTTGGGATAAATATTCACGACTGCGGAGGTTGACTGCCGCCACAGACAGCCAACCAACCAACCAAGCGTTTGGGTTCCAAACTTTACTTTTCAAATCTCTCTTCTTCGAACATTTTTCTTTTGTTATGTGGTCAATTGTCATCGATACGTGAATACTTAGCTTTCTCTTACATGTTAGAACATTGCAAATTTATTACAGTTTTTTTCGCTTTTTACTATACTATCAAATTCCTAAAATGTATCTTATATCGTCTATTTTGCGAAACGTCCAATGCAGAAATGCCGGCCTGTATAGGCATTCGAGGCTTATTGAGTATTACACACAGCCAAATAGTCAGTCAGACCTTGCTACGGAGGCACGGTCCATTCTAGGCTTGAACCAATGACGGGCATACTATTGAGTTGTTCGAGTTGACGACTGCACCACGGGACCGCCCTTCTTTTCTAAAAGGTGCATTAACTATAAAAGAAAACAGTTAAAACCGATTCTACACTGAGTCAATACATATCAACAATTGCATATCTCTATGTGACAAGTTTTAGCTTCCGATGATTGGACCATATTCAATTGACTTTCGTCCCCACCAACAGTAGACACTCCTTTCGCCTTACGTCAATCCTTTCAAGTTTACAACCTTGTTCATGAGTGTACCGAACACTTCCTATTGGAATAAATACTTCACCATTGCTTTGCTGCTGTTCACTTTCTACATTCCTAAGATCGTTGTCAGCTAGTTAAACATGATTTTTTAAACCCCTTTCCTCATCTCCTAACGAAACAATAAACATCATGCATAACACATGAAATAATTGTCCAAACAATCAGAGTTCATGGACAGAATCTTTGGCACGTTTTGAGGAATGTTTGAATGTTGTGGTAATGTACATGTGACAACGATTTTAAGCACACAATTGATGATGAACATTTTATTAGCGAGGCAGGCAATAGACCGAACCAAAAAGAGCAAATTATTTTCCAGCCTAAATTTACCATCCATTTGAACAGGGTGCAAATGCAATCAAACAAATGTCCCATGACATAGATGCGCTCATATCAGGACGTAAATGGCAAACACTCCTACGTCTGCTTTAGAATGTAGGTAGACCGCTCCCCTTTTGAATCGTTTATTAACTACACGCGTTGGCATTGGTACAAAGACTGAAAATTTATAGTACGTGTGATTACAAACGGTGCTTACTAAAAACGATTAAACAGAATCAACAATTTTTACTTATATACAAAGCTTTAGAAACAAGCTGTTATTCTTCATATAAATGTATGCAACGGTAAGTAAGGCAGGCCTGTACGTTGCAACACATGTGTATACCTCCTCCACTTTCATCCCTTACTCGAATCTATGGAGCGTGATGGTGCATTAAGCCAAGCCCAACAGGAAACCAATCTGTGTCGACAACAAAATTGAGTCATATGATTTTGAATGGTTGATGCATCCGCCCAATACGCAACCTACACAATCGCTGCCATTTGTGTAGTCTATGTCACTTTTTAATGTACAATAAAACATACACATGTATTGTAAGAAACAGCGTTAAACATGTATCAATTATATTTTTTACCGTGCATTACCCCACACTTAGTCGCAAAAAATAGCCGCAGGATGTTAACTGTACGATGAAATTATTAAGCCCATATAGTGTGTAATTATGCAATTATGAGCAGTTGAAGATGGTTGCCTCAATCGCAAGTGAGAGCAAACGAAACAATCGCTTATAGAGTAAAGAATGCTTTGACGCCTCTTTAATTTACAACGCTTATCTGATGATGCACCATAATCACCTGCACTGTTTTGGTTGACCAGCTCTACATTAACATGAATTAACTGCTAAGCACACATCACAAACAATCATACTTGCATTAATCTAAGTTTCACTCAGATTATAGAAACAGAACAACAAAACAAAGCATATATGATAGATATTGTAAGTAAACTCAGGAATATAAGCTAAAACTTACTCCATTTAGTTTAATACAAATGAATTAAATACAAGTGAAATCAAAATTAACGGTTAACCAATAAAAAAAATTGGATTAAATTTTCAATCAAAAGGCTTTCATTAAAAATAAAAACTTTCATTCCAATAATATATATACCCTGGCTGGCGCGAAAGTGATTGATTTCACTTTTATAACACAGTACGTAGGATGCTTTTTACGCTGACAAAGATAATTAAAAACTCAACGGGTGCTTTTGGTTTTGCTTTGGTTTACTTGCTAAATTTTATGCGATTTCTACTCGTGTGGCTTATTTATGCGTTCGTTTTTTAAATTAAACTTTCCATTTGCGCAACACTTTTACAATACCCACACGGTATCAACATCCTTTTCATTTTGTTCGTTAAATTTAATGATTTATCTGATAAAGGGCAAATTCGTCAAATGCATTCGGACAACATCAACGTAACTCGGATATTATCACCATAAAACCTAATAAAATTGTGTTGTTCGGGAAGTTTAGTTTAATTTTTTTTAATATTATTAGATTTAACCATTATTCAGCCTTTTCTGACAAATGTGATTGTAGTAGGGAACTGCATAATACCTATGACAAGATAGAGAAAAAAACATTGAAGAAGCGCAAAATCCACTAAAATGCATGGTTAATAGTCCCAAGACATAACGCGAAGAAGACTGCCGGTCGGTCGCGAATGCGTCCCCTCCCAACCTTCCACCAACATCGATTTTCAAAATAGCGGCACATTCGTGTACCGTTCTTTTGCCCATACTGCTCTGCATCACACTAACGGTGGCAGGGTAGGTATACCCATATTGTCTATCATCCGCACCGAAACCAAATGCGGCAACTAGCGTAAGAGCCGGTATACCACCGTACGTGGGGATAGGTGGGGATAACAAAACCCCGGCCTGAGAGATATTTGGATGTAACGAAGTGTTTGGGCTTCTAGTTTTTCTGATCTAAAATTAAACCGAATCATTACTGCTCACCACAAAATCTCTCACCAATGCTTTCCCATTACCCGATCTGGAGAAGCAGATATTCCGTTCTATTTGGATAATTAAGGAACACATGTGAGGTGGTACCCATACCAATCGCGTTGAAGCGCACTTGAAACTATAATGATGCAAGTTAGTGAGTGAGTTTGAGAGAGAAAGAGAAAGAGAGAGAGAGAGAGAGAGAGAGAGAGAGAGAGAGAGAGAGAGAGAGAG
>KI920449.1:9470-22018 GCA_000473525.2 Anopheles melas | reverse complement strand
AGTTTAGTTATGTCCCCCTACCCAAGGTAAGGCTTCTAAACTCCAACGTTTCCAGTAAGGGAAACCTCCTAAAGGTGATTCCTATGATCGCCTGGACGATCAAGTATTAAAAAGACCGCTTCGAACAAAGTGTTATTCCACCTCGGCTCATGTCAGTAAAAACTGACCTTCCGCGACGGTACTTGAGGTACAGCTGAACGCTCATCAATATTGTGACCGTAACCCATTACATGGCGACCGCAGCTATCGCCTAACCCATTACATAACCTACAGATTTTATCAACGGGACAAAATATTATTAATGAGTTGGGATCAACGAACACTACACAACGTCAAATACACGTTAATACTGCAATCACATCGGATGTTTGCTTGTTTGACACTCGCAGGAAGAAGGTAGATTCGTTTTTTCTACGCTATCGTACAATGCCGTCTGCTTTGAATCGATAGTGCGTTAGTGCCGTCTCCTTTGAACCGTTAGTGCGGAGCCGTTGGTTCGGAGTAGTGGTGCAAGCTCGGAATTGGACCTACCCGATTCTGATTCCGTGTTCGGAATCAATTTCGGAGCCGATTCCAATGCTGGAATCAACTCCGATGCAGGTCTCAATTCCGGTTCCTGAGCCAATTCGGGATTAGATTTCGGAGTCGATTCCGAAGTCGACTCCCAATCTGGAATCGGTTTAGGAATCGGAATCGGCTCCGGAATCGGAATCAGAATTGACTCCAAAATTGGAATTAGCTCCGGAATGAGAATCAGTTCTTGAATTGAAATAAGTTTCATTCCAGTTTCAAAAGCGGAATCAGTCCGGGAATCTCTATGAGTATAGATCGTTTACAAGTAAATTTGAACTTTTTGCGACTATCAATATGCAGCATTATTAGGCCCAAACGCTTATTTTGATCGATTCTCAATTCCGATTCCGAAACCGATTCTGATTCCGGAGCCAACTCTGATTCTAATTCCGGAGACGATTCCGGAAACGATTCAGGAAACTTATACCGGACCTAATAATTGGATTTTTTTCTAAAAAACTTTAGAGCTAGCCGGAATCGATTCCGACGAAAACTTCATTTTTCCCATCGCTAGTTCGGAGCCGTTGGTCCTGAGTTGTTAGTGCGGAGCCGGCTCCAGAGCCGTATTTTTTTTTCTTTTTTTTTTCAAGAATTTTATAGGGACACCTACCAACCCACTACAATCGCACCGAGTCGGGGCCGTCCGGAGTATTTTTGGTCAAGCATTTCATACGGACTCCGACTTCAGCCGAATACTTTCTACTCAAATTGCTATTCTTAGAAAACAAGCGTTGTGATGATGATGATGATGATGATGACCCACCTCTGACCCCTTCACGTGCAATCTAAGCAAGGATTGTTTGAAGAAGAGGACGTGCACAGCGAAAGAGGAAAAAAATACATGAAGAAATTAAATGCCTGACCAGAAACACATTGCACCGACCGGCTTCGTCCGACTCCGGACGACTCTGACCGGCTTAGAACGAATTCAGACAACTCCAATTCCAGTAGACTCCTGGCGGATCTACTGGTTCCGATTTTGCCGGAGCCGGATCGGAATCGTGGGTGCGTTCCATAGAGCGCAACACTACTTCAGAGTAGTAAGGACCATTTTAGAGCATGATAATTCCCAGACTATTCCAATCTACAGTGTCGCAGGGTACATGCAAATCCGTGACACGTACGTTGGAATCTAATGTTTTAAATTTTTTAGACGATCTTTTCTGGTAAATAATCAGTCAGAGGTGGATTTACATCCAACAAACCCACCTTGATAGCTGTGGGCGATATTTTCTCGTTGTAATAGATTGTAAGACAAGATTTGATAGGCTTTATCGACTGATGCCTGATGCCTCGATCTTCACGAACAGATCTTACATCAGCTGGCGAACCTCGCCGATCACAACCTGAAGAGCCATTAAATTTCTCATAGCTGATTTGTTACTCTTATACAGATTGAGTGTTGTTGCTGCCGCATACAAATCGATGTGATCTGGAATTGATGTGTGTTTCGATTTGTAGAAGCAGGTGCGTCAATTCATTAGACAATGTGGAAAACACTTAAGCGTGATAAATTAATTTGGTGTTTTCCCTCATCTTTTTTAAGCGCAACTACTATAATCGATCAAAGCCAAAGCTGATAAATAATAGATTTGGCTATTTGTATTTTGGTTGGGTGTACAGTTTTATTTGCACAACATGTATCGATTGTTTATGTACCGGACGTTTGGTCATATTATGTGATAACCATCTCCATAACATCCGTTAACAACCGTCGGGCTAGCTGTATGAGAATGGTATCAAATGACCGTTTCGGATAAGCGGTTAACTTTTTTCATTATAGGTCTGGAGTTCTCTTAATAAATGGAATAAGGTGATAATAGCTCAATTTGTAAAACGTTTTTTTGTTTGTTCATCTAGCTTTTATCTTCCCCCGGCTAGAAAAACTTGAAGAATGTTTGAGATGTGTTTATTTGCGGAAATCCTCAAACACGATTCGTTTTAAGATAATCGTCATCTTCAACTTTCGCCAAACGTGTTTCGAAAAACTCCTGCACCGTGTCGGTGTTCCATTTGTTTATGGAAAGCGTTTCCTTCACATTACCCTGCTCGTCCATTAGCTTCACGATCGGATCCAAACCTCGCACGTACTTGATGGTTAGGTTGGGAAACTTGGCCGGTCGATCGCTCTTAATGAACGCCTGAATCTGTGGATATGCGCCAAACTTGCACGTGCACACCTCCAGCACTGCCGCCGGATACACCTTCAGCTTTGAATCGGCTTCAGTGTCCTTTTGGCAACATTCTAGGCAATGCTCTCTGTAATACAACGCAAAAGGCAAAATATATAATAAACGATCCAATGATACATTTACATGTACTCACTTCAATTCGATCAGTCCATAATCGCTTAAGCTACTACACGACGAACAAAACAGTTGCGATTTGATAAGCCCCAGCTCCCGGCAATCTTCGGCGGAGAATTCTGCACCAATCTAGAGCATAATGTTATTCGATTTAAGAAACGTGCCATAGATTTGAATCATGCCAGTGTACTGCCTACTTACCACAGTCAGAATCGAAAATAAGAGACACGTAATTGTAAAGAGTCGCATTTTGATGATAAAATTAATGCGCTAGGCTTTCCGGGCTTGAAAGTGATGATGCTACACGTACGAAAGAGATTGTTTAAAGTTTGTCTTTGACAACAATCAGTTGTTCCTGCTTTGTCAGCCGTCAGAATGACAATTGCCAAACGTAAATAAAAGCATCTTCATTTGTGTACAAATCGCAACCAGCCGGGACGAAAAAATGATTCTTCAGCATTTAGGGCATAGTTTACGGACCAAAGCGTGGCCAATTCTATGCTTGAGCAAACGACCTTCAAGTATAATATCACCGGCGATGTAAGTTTGAAAAGTTATGTTATTTGAACATCGAAATAATCGTCTAAAATCACGTTCTTCTTCTTCGACAGACAGCGAACTTTATCCACCTCTTCCGTACTATGCCGAAAGGCTGTGATAAAACGCGAGGAATATTTCCTGAAGAAAGATAACATACCTGCCGGATTTAGCATCATTTACCGCGCTCCGATGGAGAACTATCTTACAAGTTAGTACACATTCGCTTGTTTACGCAATGCGCCCACAAACGAGAGATCGTTCACTGCATGCGCGAGAAATATTCATGTGTATTTTTTTCTTATTTTCGGAGGCCGTTGTTATTACAATAATATTTCTTTACTCTAAAAATCCGTACAAAAGTATAAAAAACCGGCAACAAAAGATGCATGAAATGTAAACAAATCTGTTTTGGTTGAGTTTGGCATCACTGCCTTAATTGACAGTGCGCAAATGCACGTGCTACGCCCCTAGTGGCTGGGGATGGAACTAAAGATGACAGTCGGGAAATTACATTCTCAATCAAAACACGCTAGGGGCCGGGAGTGTTTACGCAATTTTTGTACTGCATTTAGGTGGAATTGTAATTGTTGTTATCCCGCAAGTCTGGGTCCAAAATGCTGGCCAACTGTGAAAAGCTGCGACCATTGCTTTCGGGTAGGTGATACAAATCTAACAAACGTGTGCCGTACATTTTAACTTTACCAAAACAATCCCTTTTTGGCAGGCTTGTTGCATGGTCAGTACGGTCAGCAGATTGCCGGCATGAAGTTTTTTGCTCCACCGATTAAATATGACAGTGAGTAGCGTACGATCTATCTGCAGCAAACGGACAGGGTGTTTGATACTATCTGCTTACCCATTTGCCACAGATATTCAGATCCCAGAGAAGCCCAAACTCCGCTTTATGGACAAAGTTCCGCAGCTGCCGAGCAATCTCCGTGCACCAAAGATGCAGAAGAAGCTGAAATGGATGCGCGGCCCTGAGCTGGTGCACAATTCACTCGTTCACAAGCAGTACGGCATAGTAGCGACGGGGGGAGGTCGATTACGATGGGGCCACTATGAAATGTTGCGATTGACGATTGGTCGCAAGATGGATACGAGCCGCATGTTTGCCATTTGGCGCGTCGAGGCACCGTGGCAACCGGTGACGAAGCAGGGCCAGGGTCAGCGCATGGGTGGTGGTAAAGGTGCCATCGATCACTACGTTACGCCGGTGAAGAGTGGGCGCGTCATTGTGGAGCTGGCGGGAGAGCTAGAATTTGTAGAGGCGAAGAAAATTCTCGATATCGTGTGCCCTAAGCTGCCGTTCAAGGCAATGGTGGTTTCGCAGGAGATGTTGGAAAACATGAAAGCGGAGGAGGAGCGTTTGGAACGGGAAAACCTAAACCCGTGGAACTTTAAGTACATCATTCAGAACAATCTCGGCGGTTGCCACCGATGGTTGTCCCCGGTAGATCACAAGTGGTTCGGAAAGTATCTGTAGATGGTGCGGAATGGGAAATAAATCCGTTGTTATAGTAGTTACACGAGACAGAATCTTGAGTTGCGGTTTATTCGTAATTTTGCTTTGCCAGTTCGGGATTGAACTGTGAATTGTACTTCTGACGAGGCACCGAATGCTGTGGCACTACTTCCTTCGGTGTCTTCTGCGGTGGATCCGGTTCACCACGCAGTTTAGCAAGCATCTTCTCCGTCCTTTCCTTCTCCTCTCGCTCCCGCGCAATTCGCTGCTTCCGCATCTGTTCTAGCTGTGCCTTCTTTGCCTTCGCGACCTCCTCGTCCTCGGTACTTTCGTCCTCATTCGAACTGGATTTCTTATGTTTCTTTTTCTTTCGCTTTTCCTTTTTCTTCTTCTTATCGCTGTGCTTCTTATGTTTCTTTTTTCTTTTCTTCGAATGGCGTGATGTATCTGAAGAGCTCGAACTTAACTTTCGCTTTCTTGATTCTTTATGACCCGTTTGCTCAATCAGTGCTGCATAATGGGGCTTCGATTGTACTGCCGGAGAGGTGTCCGGACATGGAACGCTCGGCTCCGCGTGTCTAGAGACTGAGGTAGCCGAGGGTAGTTTGAAACTTGCACTCGGTACGTACCGTCGAATAACGTTTAGGGGATCATGATAGTTTTTCGTTTTTAAACCAACCTCTATCGGCTTTCCGTGTTCATCGAGGCTTTCCGCACGTTTTGGGGCCGTATCGTACCAGTCCCGCTTGCCGAGCGCTTCGTTCGTATCCTGCCCCAGATACGTCAGATAGCCAATCTGTTTTTCGTACTTTTCCTGCTCCTCCTTCTTTTCCTTCTCGTGTTCCGCGTTCGATCGTTTGACACCGTCGTGTTTTCCTTCCTCGAGTTCGCTGAAAAAGTTAACGTGCTCTTTGGCCGTTACGCGAACCTCGGTTTCGGACTCTATCGGTTTATCGGAACCGGTTCGGGCCTTCTGGCGAAGCAAATTGATCCGTGCCTCCTGATCGGCTAGCGCTACACGGCGTAATCGTTCCTTTTCCTCCTCAGCTGCCTTAGCTTCATCTCGCCTGACTCGAGCAATGTTGTCTTTGGTGCGAACGTGCCATCTAAACCACGGATCAGGAGTTTTCAGTAATTAGTTGAACCATTTTTATAGGTGCGTTGTAAATGTGTAACAAATCTCACCTCTTTTTTGGCAAAATATTCATCTTGCCGAATATTTGCTGCCCGTGCGACTGGCTGGAATTAGTTTAGTTTGTTTACAAATAAGCTTCAACTGTCAAAAAGATGAAGCCTCATTTACACGTCGCTGTTTGGCTTCACCAAAACGATTTTTTTGTTCAATATTTTGCTAGAGTTCGCTTTATTACATTTTATTTAAAACATAAAAGAAAATATATTTAATTGTTATTTAAGCAAAACTAGCTTCAAAAACTTCATTGGCTAAAGATTTACTACAATGGGAGATTTTTTGAATATATCCCAAATAATAGGATATCTTTACGTTACTGCTAAGTTGTAACTGACGCAGGTGTTTGGTTACGGTGGAAAAAATACAAAAGTATAACGCAAAATCCTGCCTTTATTATTTCTTATATTAAAATATTTTCTTTTCTCTTTATTTACAGCATGCAACATTGTAACATCTTTTAGTTTTCTGGCCATCGGTGGAATATGTGCGTTCACTTACTTGAAGGATTTCCATCACATTGTGGTTCCGTTCGAGATTGAGTACGCTACACTAACGGCAAATGAGACGGATTTGTTGTATTTTTTGGGATTTTTCTTTCTCATAAATGCCGTAATTCGTGTCATGGTGAACCGTTATCCACTTAGAATATATCGCAACGATAAGCAGTGCGTAGAAGTGTGGTACAAATTTAAAAACATTTTTTAAGTCTATTTGCATCTCACAATTTCCAGATATATTGCCGTATTCGAGGGACAAATACCGCTAGTCACAAAGCAGTTCAGCTTTCAGCAGGGAGAGGTAACCCCAGTTCCCCCGGGTGGTGTATTACCATGGCAAGAGTCGAGGTATAAAATCAACGACAAAAAGGTGCTACTGTTAGAAGATTACTTTCGCACTCCGTCGGAATTGAACGCAATGATGATGACCGAAAAGTTGGACAGTGAGTAAACCCAACCGTCTTATAGTTTTGGTAGCGTAAATAATAGTCAATAAGTGGCGTTCGAGTTACATAAACACAGCAATCGCAACGAAAACGGTCATCCTTGGCGTATTATTGCAGTTTGAAAAGAAAGAAACTGTCGGAACTGTCGGGTAAACGGAGTCGGAGTTTGCGCTTGAGCTTTCACGAATGGGGGGATGTTTTCCATTCCCTTTCCGATGGCTGCCTCACCCCAATGGAGACGCTTTCGATGTTTATGTTCTTATCGATCGAGTGGGTGGTAAATACAAACCTGCAACCTACCCCAACCGTATGGCGGATAAGCACAAAGGACGCGTGCGACAGAGAACGAATTGGGTTGGCTGCAGGGAAGAACGAGCGCGCTGGGAAGATAAACCGTCGCTCGTGCGTGAGAGTGTGTATGTGTGTGAGTGAGTACAGCAAGCGAAGAGACGGTTGTATGAAGACGAAAGGACATCAGCAGAACGGTACGTAGTAGACACACGGTGCACGGGAAGCAAAAGGCAAAATCGCAGCAAGCACGTAGGGCAAGAAGCAAAAAGGGCCACTGCTTGCCAGAAAGGTGATTTATCTGTTGTAAAATGTGCCAATAAAACCCCGTTTTCCCGTCCCCGAAGTGATGCAGTGCAGGGCGAGCGTTTCGAGTCGATATTCACTGCTGCCGCACGCCACCGCCAAGCGGATGATTCTCGGTGGCGGCGCCGGTGGTGGTGGTGGCGGTGTTGGTGGATCAGCCCATCGCTGTCAGCAGTCGGTGGTGCCGCGAATGCTGGGCGAGGGGTTTAATGTGGATTCCGGGTTCGAAACGTCTGACTTCGATTTTACCGACTTTGCCGAGGAGATGCTGCCGTCGCGCGACTTCATTCAACCGCTTTCGCTCGAGCAGGACGGTCTCGTCGGAGATGGCCGAGGCATTCCGTTTCGAACCGGCGCGGCCGACAGACGTTGCTCCGGGCTGAGCGCACGCAGGATGTCCGACTGTCCTCGACGTATGCTGAATCTGCTGCATGGCGCCAAAAATCGTCGTAAGAGTCGCATGTAAGCATACGGATTTATTTAAATACCTTTTTTTAATGTAAATTGAAGTGTTTTGAATTAGTGTAAAGTGTTTTGAATTAGTTGAAGTGTTTTGAATTAGTGTATTAGTGTTCAGTTTTGTTACTCGTGTTACATCGGACGATCCTGGTCCCGAGTTATGGAAGTGTTCATTTGGCTTATTATCGTTATCCTCTTTCGCAGATCGTTTGATTTTTCCAACGATCTTCACCAGGCGGAGAAATCGGTGCAAACGTCACCCATCAAGCATCCGAACAAGAACTGGCGCTTCGAAGATGCCCGCAAGGCAATACTGGTGGAGATGGAGGCGGTCGGGCAGCTGCGGAAGCCGCACGTCCTGCTGTTACGCTTCCCGGATCCGCACCTCAGCAAGGAAGTCGTTCAAGGCTTCTCGGCCAGCATCGAGAATGTGATTTTCCATCGTCCAGCAACGCCAAGGTCAGTCCGGTGTAATGCATCCTGCACAGGTAGCAACTGTGCTGCCCTGTGTGCAAATGATGCTATCGTTGGCGTTTTACAAAACGTGAAATCGCTTCCGGGTCTAAAATCCTATTCACGCTTGGATAGCTTATCCGACACATTCCCACGCTACATTCAATGCTTTTGTGCTTGTGCTCCACTTTTAACAGTATTTTTTGTACATATTTTTTTTTGTGTGCTGCTCTGTGTGCCCATTTCCGTCCGTTAAAGGTATTGTGTGGTGCATTTGAAACCGGAAGCGGACGTGGACAGCGTCATGAAGCAAATTTCACGGATCCCGTTCGGTGCTGGGAAAATCATGGTCGAACGGAAGACACGCAATGCCGATCAGAAGCCCGTGGTGAGTAAATCTGTATGTGTGTGTGTGCGTGCTTTCTGTGTTTGCATGTTTAAATTTACTCCGTCCCGTGAAAGCGGCAATGTAAATAGAAATGGTGTTTCGGTTATTTTTTCTTTCTCACTTCAAATTCACTTTCCCAAAACGTTCGTACCGTGTTTGATCAGGAACCAGCGAGGGGAGAGGAGAATTTACGACGTGTTTGCCTACGCCACGATCGCGATAACAAATCGAGCGTCCCTTTCCAAGGCGCAATCATACTATCATTATGTTGTGCAGTGCCATAAACTCACAAGCACATGCCTATTAAGTGTGATGACATATAATCGAGCAGCTTGTTCAGTTCTGCTGAGCAACCATAATGGGAGGGAACGCTCGCTCGAGTGTTCCCTTTTAAAGTGTCCTGTCTTTATGTGGGTATAGGTATGTATGTAGGGGAGGGGGGGGGGGTATTTGTGGAGAGGTTGGGTGTTTTTTTTTCCGAGGACCACGTGCAAGCGTGCGAGATAATGCTCACTCACATTATGATAACAGTTTGCACGCCAGCTAAAGCTACTCTGCCCAGAATGGTTTTCGATTTTCTTTCCAAGGATATGTTTCTTATTAAAATTGTATTTTATACAGGTAGAGTTTGAGTTATGGGTAAATTATTAATATTGGGAAAATCGCTTTTTGCTGGGTCTGAATGGACAACCTGTGGCCTATAGGACGAAAATTCACTCACTTTAAGATTTTAAAAACTTATTTTATATGAGTAACAAAACAATTTCCATAACAGCTTTTTTTTAAATTACATAAGATTATGTTGTAAGTCAAATTGTTTGCTTTACAATATTCATATTATGTAGGTTTCTTGAACATAAATAGAGCTTCACATACTGGCGTACTCATTAGAAAGACAAATATGTTAAGCTCAACTTATACATTAAACATGTTAAGTTAATCAACTCGCTTAAATCAAATTGCTATAAAACTAAACAAATTTTGGAACGACCATGCAGTCAAATCGGTACTGAGAGTACCCTAGTTTCAAATGATGACAGAATGCCAAAGCCCCTATCCGATAGCTTCCCCATGTGCTCGACTATACTACTGCCATGGAATGGACCAATTAGTCAATGAACAGTTTTATTATATTGATTTAGGCAAGGAAACTTAGAGCTACTATGGTTCTTTGCTGAAAGAAGAAGAAGAAGTAGAAATATTTTACAACAGTTATTAATTGTTTTCCCCGCCGTCGTACAACAATCAATCGATCATATCCAACAATCTCTGTAATGCACGAGTACGCACAACAATGGCTCTATGAAAGTACGATTCGTGTGGAAAGGAATCTAACATTCACATAAGCCTTTCAATGACACACGTGGTCCTAAAATCAAATGTACATGCTTGGTCCGGAACAGTCAGCACGTGTTTGTTCAGAAGAAAAATCTTATTAATTTTTGTTGAGACCAGAGCAGACGGAGCAGGCGGTTTAAATTTGCTTGCTCGTTCCCACACATTGGTGCATTGAATGCTGCTGTAATACATAACAAAACATAAGCTTACAATAGTGCCTAATACTCACGTAAGGAAAGGCAAAGTATTTTAAGATTTCAGTATAACAATCCAAAGCTTTAAACCTGCGAAGGGATTTAATTCATTTTTTGTGAGGTTCTTTTTTGCACTTGTTAGCATCAAATAAACATTTTATAAAGTGGTGTCCATTTAAATAAGGTCAAATTGCTCATGGTTCTTACTTTATCTCAAAAGTATGGCATATTGTATCGAATCATTGTTATAACATAACTGACAAAATTTTAATGTCAATTTGATGACATAATTGTTGTAACAACTCCATTACATTAGGTGACTGCTAACTGCATGTGTTTTAAATGGAGTGCTGTTTAGCTGGATGTTCGCTAACTGGAATGATTCTCAATTAAAGAACACTTAAACGTCAAACATCCGTAATCTCATGAAGGGAAATTTGTCGCAAATATGCATTTTTCACATAAATTTAGGGTCTTTTGCCTACGTTTGCTGTTAATTTATACCATCACACGAATTATTATACATTATATTAACATAAATGAAAAAAAAGTTTGGTATGTTTATTCCAGTCAACGCCAATCATAACAATCAATCCATAGAAACGTCACTCCAGTTAGCGAACGTTGTTCGTTAACTGGAGCTTGTTTACCTCTCAGTTAGCGGTCATCTACTGTGCAATGTTGCAGTGTAAATCAATGCAATTGATACAAGATTGCACCAAATGTAATGCATACAAAAAACCCATAGTTGTTTTTGTGTGAATGTGGTACTTGGGTAAAAATGTGCTTTCACTTCTCAAGATTTTGGAAAATGTTTATCCATGGATATGGTGAATGGCCACTACAGGTTAATCAGTGGCGGATCTAACGGTAGGCGGACTAGGCGGTCGCCTGGGGCCCCGAAGCTGGCGAATCAATTCCAGCGCGGTTCGAAGATACGCGGTTTTCCAAATTTGTCAAATCAGTACAATTTGCTTCAAGAATTATCCAAAGCAGTATAAATTGCATATTTGCATTAAAATTCAATCTGCCTCAAAGCCAGAAATAGCATAATTTTCTGTAGGAATCGTATGAAATAAAAGTTATAGTGTATAAAAGTATTAAACTTAATAATAAATACCGAATATTGAATAGTATTTTAGCCGAAAAATGTGAAATTCAAGTTACGCATAAACCGCGCATCTCGCGCAACAGACTGTACTGCTGTATTTGATATCATTCATACCGACATACAGTGGAACCCCTCATAACGAGTACCCCTTGTAACGATTTTTTCGCATAACGAGCAAATCTAAATGCTCTACGAATACCCCTCTTAATGAGTAAAATCTCTCATAACGAGGAATTTATTTTTTGTTCCCGATAAGAAATCATAATCATGTCAATATTAAGAATCGTTAAATATCAAGCTATTTCTAAAAATACCAGTTATAAGTGTGGAGGAAAGGTAGAAAGGGAGGTGACACATTAACTTCCACCGCCAGCCCAAAACTCACAAAGTCATACAAAAATCGAAAAAAGCCGGAGCGTGCCGTGGGCGCGTTCACTGCACGTCCAACTATTTTCAGATCAGATAGCGGAACTAAGAGTTTTGCTGCGCTTATCGATAGGTGGAGTAAGTGAGGTAATGTCTTCTGTTTAATTGCTACATTTCCTTCCTTCTTATTTGACAATATTGGAGACTCTCTTCGGCTTCGGCCGTGGAAGTGGGCAGGACGTGGATTTTAGTGTGTAGTGTACCTCCCTTGGAAGCGTGTGTTTCACAAGTGTGATGGGTATTGATGATTGTGTTCTTGCATGCATTCTTGATCTACTTTCTTCTGAAGGCGTAAATTTCGATACTAATAATTGATCAATGGATTACTGTTGCCACATGGAGGTGTTCTGTATGGTTGTGATTAGTGTTGGGAATTTCGTTAAAAAAAGGAACGGAACGGAACTAGTTCATTTTTCAAAAAGAACGGAACGTGAACCTGGGGTGCTTTGTTACATGTTACAGGATATGAAAAGGCGTTTCTTCAATCTGAAATCATATCTGACACTAAATCTAGATGGGTTCAACCTATGCCCAGTAAGCTGTACCAGCTGTGCTAACATAAAGCA
>KI920448.1:0-20889 GCA_000473525.2 Anopheles melas | reverse complement strand
ACAAAAGAACGTTACTATTCATGATTTGACAACTCCACACTAGCACACCGTTTTGGTTCTAGCTAGATTAGCGCTTACCAAAACACGCCGGTAAGCCACCATCGATCATAATAATCGGCAAATGGCGTGCCGTGTCGGGATTTAGCTTTGCTTTATTGACCACCGTGGTACGACGATTTTGACAAACCCCCCCCAAAAAAAAACGGGGAAGAAAAACTGGACTACCGTCGGGTTGTGTTTGTTTTACCCCTATGGTGAGTCCTTTGCTTCTTCACTTTGTTGCTCCAAATAGGACCTCCCCCCTCGGGGTGTCCCACTTTCCAACCTGCGGTTCTGGTTTTGCGTCTTGTGTATTTTATGTCAACCCGGGATTGCCCCGACCGGCAGTCGTATTTTGTGTGAATGGATTTATTATTACCACCACGCTCCTGGAAAATGGCGGCGAATGCGGTGGGTCGCTGGACATAATGTCGCCACTGAAGAAACCCCTCCTCGCTCGGAAACGTATTACACGTAGCGCTTGCGGATCTGAATAATTCATTCCCCTTCCACTGCATACCTACACGGAAGAACGGGGTCCGACGGGGTCACACTCTGTGGACATTGTTTCGAGGACACACAATGACGCTGCTGCTGATCGATGAACCGTGCTCCGGGAGTTGTTACCTACGGTGGTAGTTATCGGACATTACGCAGCTGATTAACGGCCTTTAGGGTCTCTCGCGTAAGGATCCGTGCTGCACAAGAGTTCAAGAGTTCGCTAATGATGACGGCGTGTCGTTTTGCTATGCTACTATGTACGATAATTTACTTTATCGGTGCTGGATCAATGCTCTCCCCTTCTCAGTGCCTACTGCCTTTGCAGCTTTTGGTTTTCTTGTTGTTGCCAAAAATCCTTGAACCGCGCACGGACGCGGTCACACACGTGAGTGTTGTTCCCCCCACTCGCTTCATCAGCCACTGCCTACTGCGGCTTCCGTTTCTGTTGCTCGTAAATTCAAATCAAAGCAGGCGGAGGAGCTCTGGGAAGCGCACATTTTCTTCAAGGTTCTCTGGACGTCAAAACACCAACTTCCCAGTCCCCAGTGAGAAGCCCACCAAAATTCACCACCAGTGATTAGTCATAGTTGGGCGAAATTCTACCACCCCCTCTCTCCCTTGGTGCACTAGTTACGTAAGTCTAATTTCCCCCATCTCAAACACTTCTAGCGCACGTTATGTGTGTGTGTGTGTTTGTTGGTAGTTGGACGTGACTTTTGAAGGATTATGCGCTTTATACAAGCATCGTTAGCCCGAGCCAAAGCCGTGACATCTTGCCTTTTTAGGTCGTGACATCTCCGTGGAGTGTGGGGTGGTTGTGTGTGTATCACATTACGCTCTCGTGTATTACGCGGCACAGTGCATACACTCATGCACCTCATTAAGTGGTTCCTGGAAGTAGAGTCAGCTTGCTGTGGTGGCGCATCGGAAAATCTAAGGCCGCATCTTTGCATCTGACCGAGCCATAGAGAATGTGATTCCCTCGGGGTAAAATAGATGGGTTAGGATGGCGGTTCGCTGTCCATAAATTTGTCACCACCATTCAGACCCTTTAGTTCAGGCTCCATCTCCCATCCGACAAACACGACGAGTGGCCTGCTTATAAGCGCTTCCTGTTTCATTTTCTCGTTACGACCGAGATGAGAACATTCACGGCAAGACGACCCGGTGACACGGACATTATGATCGCATCTTTGTGCCTGGTTTTTGTTGCAAATATTATCCAGTGCCCGTGTCCAACGACGCTCGGTGCTGGATTTAATAATACGTTTCAGTTAGCACCTTCCGGTCGTGTCGTCTTCTTGGGGATGATCATTATAAGGTTGGAGAAAGAATTCAACACCTTCATCCCTCTTTGGATGTCTTTTTGTGTGTCATTTGTACCTAAAAATAAGAAAACACATCTGGAACCCAAAATAACAGTCATCAGAGTGTGGAAATGCTTTCAAGATTCACTCATCAAACAGTAGGCCATGTCTTTGACCTCCCTTTCTTGGCTGTCTTCTTCTTCTTCTTCGAGATTGTTTGCGAAACCTATTAGCAACGGGGTTTGAATAATCGAGCAGCAGGCGACGTCACACCGTTGTCCTCATGCCGCAAAGCGACAAGCCCCGACAAGTCCGCGTGGCGATTGTTTTTGCGTAGGAAGTTCGCTCGCGTCCACGGCTCGATGGGAAGTCTTTAAGTGGACGAGAATTGACTACTTCACTGTACTCCCCTCTCTCTCTCTGCCCCAACTCAGCATTGGATTTGATTGACAGTCACAGACGCTCTAGTGACGCTCTGGCTGGCGTAAGATCATTTGCAGCGCATTTGGATACGCGTCTAACCTAGCGGGGCCAAAAAGGGGGTTAGTACTGCGAATCGATAAACGTAATTGGGGTTTAATATTGAAACGGAGAGGCCTTCTCTCTCTCACCCCCCTTCTCTCTTTTGCCCAGTTAATTATCACCACCTGTTTTGCGCGAATCGAATGCACCAACTGTCGCACAGAAGCACCCACCCACATTTGGCCGCCTTAAAATGACCTTAAAACCGGTCTAAATCGTGTCTTGCAAAAAAGGACAAGTGCTTGGCTTATTTCTAACCCTCACATCAGCTCCAATGGACAACCGTTTAATCGTGTCTTTTTCCTATTTTTTCTCTTCACCTTACAGAATACACGCAGTGCCGAGGAGCGAATCGCAAACCCGCACAGCACCAATGAGTCGACCAACAACCTTAGCGTACAAATTCCCCAGTCGATGGGCGGTGGCGGCAACACGCGATCACTGCTGCGCCACTCGAACAGCATGTCGTCGAATCCGCACTCAAACTCGAACTCGACCCCAGCCTCGCCGCACCTGCTGTCGAACAGTTCGAGCGTCCACCTGCACCACGCCGGTGCCGGTGGGGGCGGTCTGCACCACCACCAGCAGCAACACCCCCAGTACCAGTCGCAATCGTCCGTCAGCTCGCAGTCCTCCTCGATCATCTCGACCGTGCCGCCGGTGCAGCGGCTGCTCGAGGACGCGCTAAGCAAACCGGGACCGCATCCGATGATCATCGTACCGAACAGCGGTGGCTACTGGGTGGACGGCACGGACCATGACGCATCGTACGAAGTGCCGTCCCACACGACGTGGCGCGTCGGTAAGATCGAGTCGGACGATACGGCCAAGTGCTACCGGCGGTTCTTTATCGCGCGCGAACACTCCAACCTGGTCGGGCACGACGACCAGCTCGGTCCGGTGCTGCTCTCGATCAAGTCGGAAAACGTTGCCAACCAGGAGCATATCCGGATACTGTTGCGACTGCGCACCGGCACGATGCACGAGCTGATACCGGCCTCCTGTCTCGGTAGCAGCCCGTCCCCCATCAAGATGGCCCGGCTGCTGAACGAGCAGATCAACGTGGACAGCTTCATGCCGGTGCTGTGCCCGAAAGCGTCCGCGCTGATCGCGAGCTACGACGAGCACGTGCTGGTGACGAACTTCAAGTTCGGCGTGCTGTACCAGCGCTTCGGCCAGACGGCGGAGGAGGAGCTGTTCTGCAACAGCGAGACGACGCCCGCCTTCGACGAGTTCCTGGACGTGCTGGGGCAGCGCATACGGCTGCGCGACCACAAGGGCTACCGGGGCGGGCTGGACATCCAGAACGGGCACACGGGCGATACCGCCGTGTACGATGTGTTTAAGGAGCGCGAAATCATGTTCCACGTGTCGACGCTGCTCCCGTACACCGAGGCCGATCCGCAGCAGCTGCAGCGCAAGCGGCACATCGGCAACGACATTGTGGCGATCGTGTTCCAGGAGGAAAACACGCCCTTCTCGCCGGCCATGATTGCGAGCCACTTTCTGCACGCGTTCATCGTGGTGCAGCCGATCGAGCCGAACACGCCGAACTGCCGGTACAAGATCTCGGTGACGGCGCGCGACGATGTGCCGTTCTTTGGGCCGACCCTGCCGCAACCGTCCGTGTTTAAGCGCGGCCCCGAGCTGAAGGAGTTCCTGCTGACGAAGCTGATCAATGCGGAAAATGCGTGCTACAAGGCGGACAAGTTTGCGCAGCTGGAGCTGCGTACGCGCTCCTCGCTGCTGCAGAATCTCGTCGACGAGCTGAAGGAGAAGACGCGCGATTTTCTCGGCATGGATGTGGGGGGTGGGGCGGCCGGGGTGCCTACCTCGCCGACGCCTGAGACGCCCAAGTCGGAGGGTGGTTTTACCGGGTCGCGGTTTATCGATACGGTGAAGAAGGCGCTGAACGCACGGTTACGGTCACAGAATTCGGACCCAACGAACAATGGCAGCGGTGGGGCAGGGAGTGTCGATACAGCGACGGGTGGTGGGGCCAAGCATCACAACTCGATGAAGAAGTCCAAGGATGGGACGAGCCTGGTGTCGGACATGCCGTGTGGACCGGGCGGAGCTGTTAATGTAAGTATTGTGCGGGGAAGTGGATGTAGACGACGAATCTCCATCACGGTGTTACTGAAATTTCAATTTTCCATCTCTCTTAGATTGGACGATCGCTGTCGAAGAGCAGTACGACTGGGTCGCGCAAATCACCGAACGATTCGGTTGCCTCCTCGCCGGACATTACGTCCCGATGTTCGCTTAATCCAACTCTCACCAACAACAACAACAATAGTAATGCACCCAACAACAACAACAACAACAACACGATCGGAAAGAATCACCCGAATGGCAGTGCGAATGGTAACGGGGCCGGTGGCAATGCTGCGGCCGGTGGCGGAAACAACAACAATGGCCCGGTGGCCATGTCCGAAACCAGTGACGATTCAAGCCTGAACAGTGTCGATCTCGATCCGATGGGTAAGTGTGTGTTGTGTGTGTGTGTGTCCTTGTAACCCCTCTCCCCGTAGCAGTTCCACTAACATGTTTACTAACCATTTTCCTACCATTTTCTCCTACTTTGGTTTGGTATTTTGTCTTTTTGGTTCGATTTATGATTTAAAGTTTTTCTCCCAACGGTAGATGCTGGCGCTACGTACATCGACAGTGACACGGGACTGGAGTCGATGTCTTCGGCGGACGCAACGACCAAGGCTTGCTCACTCTGCCTGGACGGTACGGGCTCGACGAACGGTGGCGGCAGTGTGGTGAGCGTTAGCATCAGTGGCGCAAGCGTTACAATCGATGGGGGCAATGCGCGCGAACTGCGCAACAGTGGCGGTAGTGCGAGCTCGGGCACGGGATCCACCGCTAGTGCAGGGCAGATGGGGGGCAGTGTGGTGGGCCAGGGGGCCGCATCGGTGACGCAGGAAACGCTGCAGCAGGTCGAAGGGATGCGGCAGGAGATAACGCGCCTGAAATGTGATAAACTGGATCTCCTTCGGCAGAATGTGGTAAGTAGGGATTGTGAGATGGAATTCGAAGACCCGACCTAGACATGGACAGTCCTCTTAACGTGTGTCCCCTCCCTCCCTTTTTGTTTAGACCTGCCAACGTGACATCAAGCGTCTACGTGAACGTGAACTATCGCTACAGGGTGACCTGGCCGCCGCCGGCAAAGAGATCCTTCGGTTGCGCGACCTGCTCAAGGAGTGTCTACCGACTGCCGTGGCCGATCCGATCTAAAGGCTCCACATAAAAAAACAGAGACACATACACATCGACATGCCACAGGAAGCAGGATCTTCTTCTGGACGAGTTGTTTGTTTTTGTATCGCCTTTGCTTTTGTGTACAGTACACCACTTCCCTTGTTTTCTGTTCGTTATTTTCTCCTTTGTGTTAAAAACAAAAAAAAAACTACCCTAAAGTATCCTTTGTGTACAGGTACGGGTGATCGCGACTACACGTTGACCCGTGTAAAGAAAGTGTTTGTGTGTGCGCGTGAAAGCTGAAAGTTAATGGAGGAATTGAATGTTGAAGGAGGAGGAGTTTGAAAACATCCCAAATACAAGCATGTAAGCGAGCAGTTCCCTGGTAACTTTCGTTGCAAACATCACTCTATTTATTTCAGTTTACTTCGCTTTAGCATGGAGCGATGTCTAGCAAGTCTTTAGTTTTGTTATCCATCCCCCCACCCCCAAAAGGGAAGAAGCAAAGAAACCAATGAATGGTTAGTAATGGAAGGAAGATGAATGAAAAGTATTTACTATGTTAGAATTAGATAGAAAGGACAGCAGCAGTATGGATAGAAGTTGATAGAGAGATCTGTTTTTTTTCTCATTCACACCTTTACGGTGTGGATGATGGTCTTGTACTAAGGCCGTATGTTGTATATATGTGTAATGCACTATCGATACGCCTGAAGCATTCTGTCCTTGAACGTACGAAGTGAAGCACACTCTCCCAAGCACATAATGTTTTAGTGTGTGTGTGTGTGTGTTGCGCTTTCTCCTACTTAGAAGCAAACAAAATGAAAAACGGTCTACAAGACATTTAAACTGCGTGTGGTGTAAGTGTCAATTACCATTTAGAGAGTAACGCAGCGAAGCAGCAGCATTGAAACGAGAGAAGAGTTATCCCCTTTTAGAAGGAGAAGGAGAAGGGAAGGGCTGAGGAAGGGTAGTTTGAGGGCTGCTAAAGAGAAACCAAATAATCAAAGAAGAAGATAATATATATTAAAAAAAAACAAAACCTAACGAGTGTAGGGGTGTAGTGTTGTAGTGTATAGTGTGTTTTAGGATTATGTGCGGTGAGACACACAAAGGACAAAACCAGAACTCTATATGTGTGTGTGTGTGTGAGTGCAGGGGATCACAGATAAAACACTAACGTTTCTATGTGCAATAATGCAACCTTAATGGCATATAAAAAAACCACACACACAAAGAAAGTCTGTTCGCTGCTCTAGAGTGACACAGAAAGAGCTCAGTATAACAGTATCAAAAAACTGTTATACTGAGCGGTTCAGTAGTAGCGGTAGTGCAGTACTAGTGAAGTAGTGATAGCATATGCGTGTATGTATGTGTAGACTAGAGGCCAGCACCATCAACACCCACTCCTCTCTCCCCCGGGGTTGAAAAGAAGAAAATGGTGATGAAAAGCAGCAGGTTCTCCTAAAAACGGGTTCTCGATGGGTTTTAAGCTATGCACTGCAGGCGCAAGAAGAGGCACTGCGCATAATACGCCTAGACTGATGTAGGATGATCGATAGAGCAAGCGGTATGGCGAGTGCTTTCCCAGTTTCCATTACTTCGAACAAGGCTACTTAAACGCCGGAGGCGGTTTTGGGGGGATTTGAATTTTGTGCCCTTACAAAGCTCTCCGCCCGCCCGCCCACACACACACGCAACGTGTCTTTGGATCCCATTTTGTCTTTTTGATTAAGTTTAGAGTATATTAAGCGATGATACACTACAACAGAGTATAATAAGAAAAGCTACATTTAGGTAAGCTTTTTACCGTATGGGATAAGAGATTTTTCGAATTTTACAAACTGTATGCCTCCCTTCTTCCTGTGTGTCTGTGCTTGTCCTTAAGAGCGAACACAATTACACAATTATAGTATTTTTTCCGTATGGTATGGTGTAGATAAAACCGATGGAAGAAGGAGAGAGAGAGAGAGTACGAGGATAAAAAGCAGCAAACAAATCAAACCTCAACTGCCTTTTCTGACAAAAAAAAAAAAAACGTATTTATCCACAATCCCATTTTTTGCCGCACAGTGCGCTTGTGCGTATTGTGAAAATTGGGATGGACTGTTTTTCTACGTCCTCTACGTATTTTCCTTTGTCTTCTGACCCCCCCCCCCCCCCCCCCCCACCCACACACAGTTCGTGTTTTTGTGCAATGAGTGCAATGAGAAAGGAAAGGAACTGTGTAAGAACCCATCTAGGGTGAGGTAGTAGAAGATGCAGTGTGCAGAATATAATAGAGATAAGGGTTTAGCTTTTAATTGTTTTATCACTACCACCACTGTACACATCAATGCTCCCCGCGCCCCCCTCCCGAAACTATCTTTTTCAAAATGCATCGACCTTCCCCCAGAACATAGACGGGAGGGACCACCACCTCATCCGAGTATAATGTTAAATCGATACCAAAGTTAACAACATTCCCAAAAGATACCAAGCATAACGAAAAACAAACAAACAAGCAAGCAAGCTCCCTTACTATCTCTTGTGACCATCTCAAATGGCGGAACTGTTGTAAAAAAAAAACCATATTCTTCCGTTTACGCGCAGCAGCATCAAAGTCTCTCTTTCTCTATCATCTCTTGCTTGCGCACATCACTCTTTTGCGCAACGCCTTCGAAGGCGCCTGCCCGGCTCGGCTGCGTATGAATGTTCATTGTAAGTGTTGTGTGTCATTCGGTGTCATTGTGCATGTGTTTTGCTCGCTTTAGTGGAATAGCCAAATAGCCAGAGCTGTCCCCCGAACATCACTATTACACCTAACCTAACCACCTACTAGCAAAAGGTACCTACCTGCATTGTAAACAGTATTTGTCGCTTTCTGTTGACACTTGTTGTTGAAGGAAGGCAGCAGAAGGCCCTCACCACGCTTCACCACGTGTTGGGCGGCGGGGTGCTCAGTGTTTTAGGAAATTGTGGAAACGGTAATAGTGGTCCATCCAAAACCCAATCCAATCCCAAAAAAGTATTTTAGCAAACCAACACAGATCGCAGATTTAGTAAATGGGATTATAATTGCACGTTGTAGAGTAGAAAGAAAAAAATAACCAAAAAAACCCACAAAAAACAGAACACACACACTCTTTGTAAGGCTCTGTTAAAGGCTTTAAAGGCTTTTCAATCGATGTGTAAATGTGGAAACAACCCTCTGTAAGAAGAAAACAATATCCCAAAATACAGAAATATTACACTCAACCCAATAGTAGAGAAGGTGAATTGGTGCAGGATGTAAAGGAGATGGGTGGCACACACACGCACAAGGCTAGAGTGAAGGATGAATGCGTTTGCATTATTGAGACATTAATTGAGAGAGCTGCGAAGATGCGTGTTTATGGTAAAGATTTGTTTGTGTTTTTGAGTGATTTATAACAGTTATGCCCCCAAAAAAGGATTAAAAACACCCCCTTAAACAAAAGAAAAGTACCAACAGAGAGAGAGAGAGCGGGAAAGAGAGCTAAATGAAAATAGAACCTTGTTAGAGAGGGAGAAAGAGATGCTATCTTATTATTATTATTAAAAAAAAGACCTTTTTAAGAGGGCGCAAAGCAAGAACGTATATACCGATATGGATGGGTGGGAAAAATGCGAAAAAATTAAGGCGAAGAGAATAGGGAAAGAAAATACACAAATACACACACACACACACTACTTCTAAACAAAACAAAACTACAACTTAAACTTACGGACATTAGTAGAGTATATATTTTAAATATATCTTTCAAAAACAGTTTCTGTGTTTCGCATTATTTTTTCTCCGTTTTCAACAGTCATCGGAAGCGACTACTGCTACAGCTTTCGGGTGATTCGAACAATCTCGCGCTTCACACCGGACTCACACTTCCACACGACCTCGGGCCGGAAGCGACCGTCCGTGTTGATCGCTTGCTCAAACAGACGGACACCGCCGCCGACACCGAAATAGTACGTCTTTGCTGCTAAATATCTGAGTAGTGAAGGTCTGAATTAAGGAAAATGTCTTAGAAAGCTGAAAGAAATGAAAGAAAATCGTCGTGCAAAAACGTGGAACTGTTGAGAAAAGGATACACAACGCCACTAGGCTCCAGCTTCCGGTCGAACAGTTGCAGCAGTTTGGCGTAGTTCTGGGTGGAATAGATCGTCTCCGAGGTAAGTATCAGATCGTACGTTTTGTCGTACTTTTCCGTAAAGCTGCCCCAATCGCCGGAAAAGAATTTCACTTCCACGGGTGTACTCTTCTGGTCCTTCGACTCGTCGCTTTCTGTTGACGAGCGACAGTTAAGGTCGTAGTTGACCATCGTTAGCTTCGTCAGTACATCCTTGTTCTAAAACCAAAGAAACGAATTAAAAATGTGTTTTTTTTTTTTTAAATGCTATTGCATGACGTACGTAATCCTGAAAGTGTACACAGCTGGCGCCCAGCAGCAGTGCCTCGATACCGAGCAGGCCTGCACCACAGCCAAGATCCAGCACCTTCTTCCCGCCAAACTCGGCCCTCCTTTCCTCGCATACGGCTAAAAACTCTCCCAAATCGTACGTACATTCCCACACCTTCAGCCCACCCTCGTACCGGTTCGGTATTAGGTCCGAGTGGTCGGTCTCGGCCGTCACTATATCGTCCGTGAAGGTTTCATCCAGCAGGGCAAGATGGTTAAGGTAATCGATCGCTAGCTCCGCTCCCGGTGTAAAGGTACTCGTTACATCTGGATTGACGGCAGTTTTGTTGGATTGTGAGGACTCAAAATCAAGTTCCTCGCAAGGGTACACATCACTGTCTCCCTTCACAGTTGATTTGCTCTCCTCTGTGCTGGATTCTGGTTTCGCTTCCTCATCTAAAACAATGTAAAAAGGACGTATAAACACTTGAACCTTTTTTTTATTGTTTATATTGCCTCACCTTTCGATGTGGTTGATGGTGATTCGTCTTCCGGCTCTACTTGGAAAGAAAATTTAAACATTTCGGAGCAACACTTGCGAAGCACGTGCAAAGACACAGCGGTGATTTGAGAGCGACACACTGTTTGTAAACATTGCGAGAGCGAGAGGGGTTGAAAGTCGACCGGGATGACAGTTGCTCAAGCCGGATTGAAATGATCGAAATCGACAAACAGGGTGCGTACAGGTTTGTTTGAAAGTGGTCGTTAATGTGATTATGATTTAAATATAAATTTATTTTTACGTGAATTATACAATCCTACAGAATAATTAAATAAGCTGACTTAAATATCTGTACAAAAAACTTTATAATCAATAAGGGAGTAAATAATGAAACCAAAAGTTCAAACCATCTCGAGTCAAACATCACATTGCATACCTTAAGGCGTTCAGAGCGCATAGAACTCCAAAACAACCATTTTGAACGGAAACACACCAGCAACACGGGGCGTTAGAAAAGAAAAAAAAAGTTATTCCCCATTATCTTATCACCTTTCTCATGGACAACGTGTTTCAAAAATTTATTCATTTTATTAGGCAACCAGCGCACAGCAAGAGGTAGCGCAGGCGTGCAGCGGCGAAACCCGTCCGCCAAACCGCCTAAATGCACGCCACCCGCAGTACATGCCACCCAACGCGTTAACCACCCGGTTCAGCCCAAAAATTAGCAGACGGTCCAGCCCTCCACCCCACCAAAAAAAAACAAAGCGTACACGCGGTACATTATTTAATTGATTGCACTGCTCGTTGTTTGGGAACAAATCGGGTTGGCAATGGCTGTGCTGTCCTGTGGCCGGACCGGTCGTCAGCAACCGAATCCGGCAGGCACAAAATTTGGTCAACTACTAGGCAGACAGGATTGGCGGCAAGCCGTCCACCGGTTGTTTCCGGTTTTTTTTCTCTCCCTCTTGTTCAAACACAAACCGTCACCATTGTGCGCAGTCGCGTCCGAGCGAAACGCCGTGCCGCTGTGTGTTTTTTTCCCCGGCCGTCGGTCGTGGCTCCGATTCATAACAAACGCCCGAAGGTAGGCTACACCGTGTGTCGCACGGTGTTTCACCTGGTCGGTCTTTAGTTCCGAACGAGCGAGCGCGTAACGTGGTCATCGCGCGTCCAGCACGGGGACCAATTCGTGCGGGAGTTTTTCTCCGTCCGTATCCCAGCCACGGCGCTGTTTGTGTGTATGTGTGTGTGTGTGTGCGCAGTGCTTGGGAGGTGGTTAGCACAGAACGAAAAAACGATTTCTCTCCCCCCACCACCGACCAGGGGGTAAAGAACTAATTCCGCTAACCGGAACTGGAACACGGGCCGCGGATTGCCACTGATACTGGTCGACTGATACTTGCCCCCCCCCCCCCCCCCCCCTGAGAGGAAGGGCAAACAATGCAAAGTCATAGCTCGGGGCTGCTGGCCTACCGTTTCACGGACTATTGATTGGTTCAGCGCCTTTCAGCGTGTCCCCGATATGTCCTCAAGAAGTGTTTGATCGCTTTTTCCACTTCGGAGCGGGAGACACGTCGAACGTGTTCGAACGACAATTAGGCCACCCGGATACACCCGGAGGGGGGAAGGGTGGGCCAGTGAGGAACAAAACCAACGACAACAAAACCCCATCAATCGGGCGTGATTGGTACGTGATTTTTACCGTACGTCGTCCTGAACCCGAGCATCGTCAGGCTGTCGTCATCGCAGTGTGTGAGGTTGTGTGTCGCTTTCTTTCTCGTTACCGTAAACCGGTCATTTCACAGTGGAAGTGTAATTTTTCCATGCCTTCGTTGGGCGCAGCAGGAAACAATCGACCGTATCGGGGCTTGTGTGTTTCTGTGTGGCGGTGGCTTCGATTCGATATCTTTCCATTTACACTAGAGATTAATGGCGGTGGCGGTGGCGGTGACGGTGTATGTGTGTTTGATAAGCCAATAGTCAAAGTCGATCAATAGTGTGCGGCGTCAATTGATTGGATCGTGAGTGAGTGAGCGCTTTTTTGGCGTATCTTCTTCTATTGTTTACAACTCCAAAGCCGTTCGCCGTTCTTTCCACTGCAATCTTTCCAACCCCGCTAGACGACGCAATTAATCAAGTAAGTAACAATCGGAATGAGGGTAACAACTTCCCCCTTCAAACTAGTACGAATTGGAAGCAGAATTGGCTAAGCTCTCTCTCTATGCCCGAGGGCACGGAAAACTACTCGTATAATCTTTATCGATCGATTTTCGGCGTATGTGACCAAGACCCCCGGTGCTGGGGTAGAGCGAGGGCAGGGTGGCAATGTTGTTGCTTTTTTGTTCCCTGTTTTGTGTGTGTGTCTGCGCGCGAGTATTGCGATAGTTGCTTTTTGGGTTCATAAAGCTCTCCTGCATGGCGGTGGGGGGATGTTACGTGATGTCGGGGACGCAGTAGGAAGCATTATCTGCTGGCCGTTTTTCTACGTGAGTTTATGTTGAAATATGTTTATTATTCCAATTTTCATTGCAGCACTTGTTTTGGAACGTTTTTAAAGAACTAAAAAACGCCTAAAAGTATACTACACTGATTCCATCCAGAGTGCTGCCTTTGTGTTTTCATAAATTCGTTGCATACCCACAGGCGCTTTGTACGCTCAGCGCTACCGAGACCGAGAGCTTTGAATTGAAGATCGAGCCTTCGTATAAAAATGTAGAATCATTAATTCTCGGAATGAAATGCTTTTATAAAGAAGGAACAGTTACAAATTGCCACCAAGAGCGCACGTGAAAGCAGTTTCATCATGCAGATTGCATGACTTACGGCGTTTTGTCAATAGGATTTTTCCCTTAATACTCTGAGAATTGTGTTTTTATACGCGGAGATGATATTAATGTTACTTAAAATGCCTAAAATATTATCATTTAAACACTTTTGCGGTTTGTAACATTTGCTATCAGTACGTAATTTGATTTGTTTTAAATAATAATTATGCATGAAAAAATGATATATGAACGGTATATTGCATACCTTCAGGCTCTCGAAAAGACCACAAAAAAGATTAAGATTTACCTTTGCCGTCCTGTTCTACGTTTGTAAACAGCTAAATACGCATTTCGATTGATTTATTCAGATACCCTAAGGTCCTACTACTAACAGAGAATTCCGGCTCATAAATCACAAATCAAAACGCCTAAAGGTATGCACCACTGAGCTTAAAACATGCTTTTTATGGCTTTAACAGCTTGGTCAGCTCGATTCTACCATTGCCACACCACACCCAACTGTACCGTTCCGAGGGTAGGGCAATCAAAAACAAAAATGGCCAAGCAAAATTCGTGACAAACTGGTATGAAATATCCCCCGCCAGTGGGACGAACATTGTGTACTAAAGAATCCCGATAAAATAGGTTTTTTTTTATCTGTAGTTTTATTCTAACACAAAGGACGTTGCTGTTCCTTTCCCCGGTCCGGGAAGCAACAAATAAGAAATCAATCGTCACGTACACAAGCGACTTGTTACGGATCTCGACCTCAACCAGCTCCACCAAAACGCCAACACAAAGCAGGATCATTTGTCTTCGTTTCGTCCTGCTACCATGCTACCCGTGCGGTTGTCGCTACATTACAGAGTACATTACATTGCCTGTCAGTGGCTGCCATCAAGGCACGCGGTGGCCAAACTGTTGCCGAATTGTGCAGCCCAACCTGTGGTGTACAGCAACACACCTTTCACTTGTTGTTTGGAAATCGATCTCACCGGCACAGAACTGGCAGTCGCAGGCCTGTCAGCACAGAAACCTTGGCTAATTATGTTGTCAATGTAGCTGCCGAGCCTGACGATCGGTAAAAATCGAGAGTCGAGTGCTTTACCGAAAGTAAAGCTCTGGCGGTTCCCTGTCTTGCGGAATGTACGCTTTGCTCAAATACGGTCTAAATAGCCGCCGGACCCCGGTGTGATGAATGTTTTCGGAAACGAGTTTTCTTTTCACCGAAGGACAAAGTATTTTCGCATGCGACCTGCGGGTCTGGATTTCGTGCCCGAGCTCATTAGCTACGAGTGGAACGGACAGACCCTTTTCGGGTGGAACCGGGCAGCGGGCAAGAAATACGAGGCCCTAATGTTGCCCGATTCTTATGTTTTTTTTGCGTTAAATAAAAACAACCTGTGCTATAGCAGCCACCACGCCACAGATTGCCCGCGCCACAGGGTTTGTTTTGTACAGCTCTGAAGGGGCACAGAAGTCGATCGATTTTGCTTCTCATTATTCGAGGCAAGTTTGCTATTTTAGAAGGGCGAGGGAAACGAGACCTTTGCCAGTCGAATTTATATTCGAGCGTAAATGTTGGCGTGTCTAGCTCAAACAAAATGCTTCACCGTAGAGCAAGTTCTTGGGATTTGCTTTCCTTCCATTGCAGTAACGGCTACATCAATAACATTTGCTTAAAGTTAAAAGGATTCCTAGAACGTATCGCATCTAACGTACGATCGAAATCGGAAGGTTTAATCCACGCCGTATGTTATGGAATCCTCAAGCCGGACCAAGTCAAGCCGTGCCAACGAGTTAGTGTTGCTCCGTTGCAATGCTTAAGCCAATAATACCACCACTGCCTGGGCACTATTTTGCTGCTCTCTAGCTTATCCTTAATACCATCAGAGACGACACTTCAGGAAGGATGAACGTCTAGTAGCATTTTCTCTTCGAAAACTTACTTCAAAGTTATAATGATACTAATGTTCAGAGTGTTTAGAGCCAGGAGAAAAGATGTTAAATAATTGTTCCAAACTCCCCATTTGTATAGCTTGTTTTGACACCCATTTATTCATACTTTCCTCTCCCACTAAGCTACTCAACTCAGTGGAATTAGTTCGTCGTATGCTTCTCACAAGGCTCCATAGATACCAAACATGGTATCTATGTTAATAATTGCTCTCAACAAGCTGTTAAGAATGTAACATATGGCCAATCTGTTGTACGGAAAACACAACGTTGATGCTTTTGCTGTGCGAGCTGCATACATTAAGGCGAAACAAGTGTTTTAGGTGGGGCTTGTTTGTTAGAACTATTCCGGACGAAGGAGCAGCTTGTATATTGCTGTCCCTTAGCTGTGCTTAATTTAATGTTGAAGTCCAGAGATCCAATCTTCTGCTGTTTCAATTTATCCTGACAGAGGGTTGTGTAAATTGTTGTAAAACATTTAATGATAAGAAGAGCAATTTGCAAGTCTTTTGTAGTAGGTTGTCTTTTTTGTAGTTTGCATATTAATTGAAACAATTCACAATAATCATTATTATAACGAGTTTGTGAAGCTAAACGTTACAAAAAAAAATAAAAAATTAAAAGAAAACTACCTTGCATACCTTCAGGCGCTCAGTTTACAAAATAAACTCCCAAATTGGACCATTTTTGAGAGGAGAGATGTATCACTGTGCTTCCCAAAATCTATCAACAAGTACACCAACGGGGTGTGGGCAAAGTCACTCGATCCTTTCCCCCTTCGGTCCTTCAACTACGCATTTCGTATTCATTATTTCGTTTCGCTAAGACACTCAGCCAACAAACCAACCAATCGCTCCAATACCTTTCACGCTGCTACCTGACATTCAATACGACTGCTGTTGTTCTTTTCGTCTGCCGTGTCTCGTTCCACCCTGGGACCTTGGTTTACATCAAACAACCTTGCCATAATGCAAAACATCCGCTCTGCTGTACGCTAACGATTCGCGTGCCTCTTTGCCTTTTTGAACGCGTGTACCTAAAGTGTAAACCGATCCGTCCCGGCGACCGGTTCGTCTTCGTGCCCGGGTCGACCCGGGTTTCACGTTCATGCATAACATTACTTAACGTCCTTAAAGCATACCGCCTCCCCTGCCCTCGCCTGTCTCCCTGTTCAAAATGTGGAATGTTGTTGGGGATGCGGGAAGAATGCTTTAAAACATATTTTATCCCACGTTTCTCGTTTCTCACTCCCTCGCGTGGCGTCGGTTGGCAGCGATTTCCCGATGGCGAATCTGTTCGAGTGCGTCGTCAGCGGAACCGGCAGCCGGTGGATGGTGGGCACGCTCATCCTGACACATTTGATCGCGTACAATGAGGCGGGCGGTCCGGGGCTGATGATAGGGATGGCGCTCGCCGCCCTGTACGCCGCCCTGGCCGGTAAGTAACCACACGACACGCAACACACGCGTCCACACCGACCTGTCAGCAAATCATACGACTCGGGGTTCGATTCGAGACGGGCTCGCATTTCTTACACCTCATATTCTCCTTCTCCTCTGCTGTTCCAGGCACGTGCAAATCGGGCATCAAATCGCTACAGATCTCGTACATTCGCACCACGCACCGGGTCGACTTCTTCTGTCTGTTTCTGGCGAAGTGGATGGACATATTGGCCCTGTTTTCGGCCTGTGCCGTGCTGGTGCGTACGCTCAGCTCCTGCCTCGACGCCATGACCGGCGGGCTGGCGAGGATGTATATTTTAGGTAAGTGTGTGTATGTCTATGGGTCCTTATGTGTCGTCCGCGACAGGCTCATATTCTCCGAAGTGAGAAATTGCTCTCGAGTGGAGGTGGGAGCAATGGACGAGGCAGCGTCGGACCAGGATCTTGTCCGTGACAAATTGCTTCCAACAGCCACAACCAACTGTGACGCATACTGGAGGCGCACTCATCGTTCATCAAAGAGAGAGACGCCGAAAGACTGTTGACGAGCGACGGTAAACGGTTTAATGCTGGTTTAACAATGATTGCGTTATAATGAAATTTACGTAAGCAGTGCCGACGCACCGCCAAGTCTATCCCACCCAAGCCGAAAGGACGTGCTGGGAGAGAAGAAAATTTCATTTTCCTTTCAACAAAATTTAACCATGACGGTTTGGACGGGATATAAATAGGTGAAACTTCAAAAATGTCCTCTCAGAAAGATGCTTCGCCCACTTCAGCGGCCGAAAAATAGAAAGAGCACAAAAAACAGCGTTTTCAAAACACCCAAAAGCGTTGTTTTGTTGGGCGTATTGCATACCGTAGGGCGCATCGGACTGAAGGCACTGGGGCACTGTATGCAATCTGCGTAACAAAACAAACCCGCTTTGGTTGGTGGTTCCCCCCCCCCGCCACACACACAAAGCTTGTTTGTTGCTTTGTGAGTTTGGTATTAGCCTTTCCACCTTCACCATGGCAACGCAACGGCATGGGAAGCAACAGTCAGAGCAAAGGCTTTTTAAACGGTTCCGGTCTCCGACCGTCCCGAGAGGATTACACCGGTGGCGGTGGTTAATCACTAAACGCAACGCCATACGCAACCGAGCACGGCAAAGTGTGCAAAAGGTACAAAAGCGTTGAAGCATGAGCATGATCCACATTCAAAGTGATTTCGGGCAATTAATTCTGTGAGTGATTTCCCTGTTTCCACCCCACGCTCTCTATGTACGAGGGAAGGGAAGATGTTGCCTTTTTACTGGGAATTTGCACCACAAAAGCAGAAAAGGTGGGAGTTTAGGCTTTTGAAAGCAATGTGACAATTAATTTCCTGGAAGCAGAACAGAAAAAGTGCTACGTGATACCCAGTCTGCGTTGTGTATTGCATACTTTTAGGCGAATTTAACAGCTCGGTAAACTACCACTTTTAAAAACGCCTAAAAGTACGCAATTGTAACAACAAACCTTTGCTTTTGCACAATAAAAGTTACGATTCCCTTGTTTCCGTTTTTTTCTTCACACGAATGAATGGCCTTGTAATTTTAAACTGAATACATTATTATTGTATCCCACCGCCTCGCCGCAATCCCTTGCCATTATGCCCTCGTCACATAATTTCATACCTCGCTTGTGCCTTCGCATACCGAGCAGAGAGCAGAGAGCGCGCGCGTGTGAATGTTTAATTAACCCCTGGGATCCGCGTCGGTTCATTTCATTTTCCAATGAAACATCGGATGGAGATGTTAATTTAAGCTCATCTGTTTTGTTTTTCCCCTCTCCTCTCCTGCCGCAAAAAAAAAAACAAAAGGACGTAACTCGCCCGCCAACGAACCCTGGCCGGACGTAATCGGTGTGGTGGTCATCTTTATCGTAACCGGCATGTTTATGCTCGGGCTGGAAAACACCCGAATCTTTGGGCTGCTGATGACGGCGGGCGTGCTGCTCGTCGGCACACTGATTGTCATCATTACGGGGCTGCGCGGCAATCCGGCCCTGTTCCGTACCGAGCCAATACTGCCGAAAGGAGTCGTCGGGGTAAGTGAGATTAAGCGTGAACCGGGACGATGCTTCTTCTAGTGCGAGCGAAAGTACCGACCGCACACGACCGACGACGGTAAGGTCGTTTTTTACATCGCTCTTTCTCCCTCCACCACGCGCTGTGTGTGCTATCTTATCGTGCTGTAATGGAGGGTGAGGGTGAGAAAAGAAAGCTGGCTAATGAAGTTTTCGCTGGCTTTGGTCGTTGCTCGTTTCTTGCAGCTCCTTTCCGGGACGGCACTGTCAACGTTCACTTACTCGAACGATTTACTAAACGGTAATTACATCAAACGTCTCCTGGGATTGGTCGTTATCCTGCTAGTTTTACTATCGACCGAGCTAGTCGGCGCGTGCTTAACGATGCTGATGAAATTCAGGTTAGTGTGCACGATACTACCTCATCACTTGCCCCACAAACACTGCCAATAGGGCGATAAATTTGATGACGACAACCAATTAAGACATTCGAAAAGGGAGAGGGGGTTCGGCTCCGTCTGTTTTCAATTAACCGTAAACCTCCAACTCTCTGCAGCTCTAGCCACGATTATGAAGCCGTCCCGGTACTGTCCATCCTGGAGCTGAAGGACTTTCACAAGCTCATACCGGCCGTTGCCTGTCTGCTCGTGCTCACCTGTTCCGGTGCCCTACTGGAACTGTTTCCCGAGATGTACACCGAAATCGTCCAGCTAACCACGTCCGATTGGCGCATTCTGGCGAAGCAGATCGGTTACGAGAACCGGGACAGTGGCAGCCCGACCTTAACCATCTTTACTGGGGGTAGTCTGTGCGCGATGCTTGCCTTTGCCTGTCCGCTGGAAAATCTCACCTACATACTGGCCGCCAGCAGTGTGCTGGCGACGCTGCTTCGATCGTTTCACTTTCTTTATCTACCGTTTCGTCCGCACTATCTCGCGCAGCAAAGTAAGTAAGCTTTTGGATGTGATTTTCCTTTTGTAACTCACCTGTTTTTTTTGTTTGGTTTGCAGACGAGTCCAGCCTTGGCTACAGCCGGTTGAACACGGGCAATCGATCTTCCTGCACTTCCGGCCAGGCAAACGCCACCAACGGGCTACGAACTGCACACAGTCGTCGCTCCAGTCTGTGGTGCTTTAAGTCGTCCAACTTTTGCTCCTCAACGAAAGCCGCCCTGGCACATCACGTCCTGCCCGGCAGTCGGGGTGGTATGTCACACACGCTGAACGGTGGCAGTCGGGAGGAGCACGAACGGGAGTGGTTACTGCTGGGTGAACCATCCTCACCGAAGGGACCACCACACAGTCCACCCGGGACAGTGGAGTCAACGGTGCTGTCTGATCAGATCTCCGACATTGAGTGTATTGCGCTGGCCAAGCCGGAAAATATGGACAGTGAGGACAGCTCGACGGACATTGATGCGATTGTGGATGAGTACCGGCAGAAGGTGACCGTTTCGACGGCGGGGTACACGTCCGATGGGGACACGTTGCGGTTGCCGACCGCGAACAGCTGGTACCTGGCGATCATCTTTATTGTGCTGATCGTACTAGGGAGTGTGATAACCGCGTCCGGGTTGATGCTGTGGGATACGATCATGATCATTGCTGGAGTTAATGGTATGTAAAGAGGCTTGCTTGATTTAATGTGTAATTACCTTGGTATTTTTTTTTCTGTTTTAGTCGTTTTCATTCCAGCAACAATTCTGCTGCTCTTCCCGCGGTATGATCAGGCAAGCTCCACATCGGCAACACCGGCCCTGATGAGCTGCGTGCTAACTGTGCTCGCATCGTTCATCCTGTTCTCGGCCTCCTTTGCACAGTCGTGGCCAGCGTTGTTGCTATGGTTTCTGGCAGGTTAGTATTCTCAAGAGAGTTGACCCACTAGAAACAGTTGCAGTATCTTGTAGTGCCAGCGCCGTCGCAAGTCACACGGATGCAAAATCAGGTATTTTGTCAGAAGATGCTGTCTCAAGATACTTTATCTTCAGGAGAGCCTCACTTACTTACTTACTTATCCGGCGCTCCAACCGCTTTGCGGTCTTGGCCTGTCTCAAGAATGTCCGAAACCTCTCACGGTCTAGCGCCTTCGTCTGCCAATCCGTTATTCCCCATCAGTCATCCTGCCACCTAAATTTGTAGACACCACGCCTACTCTGTCTTTGTAGATGGCTTAAAAAGACTTTACGGGCTGGGTCGTCCG
>AXCO02004448.1:0-17845 GCA_000473525.2 Anopheles melas | reverse complement strand
GTCTGAACTTTGGCGGCGAATTGTGTCAGTCAAAAGTTTACTCCACTAGACGACGGGTGGGTTTCACTTTCGGACCTCGCGGTGTGCTGCCTGGTGTGGCCGTGTTTTATGCCCGCTCGCTCGTACAGTGTGCTTCCAATAGTGGGCGCGCGCGCGTGCTGTGCTGTGTGCGTGTGTGAGTGATCTTGTTTTTTTTTTTTGTTCATCCTGTGTGTATGTGTGCCTCGGTGTATTGTGATACAGGCAATGTGTTCGATGAAGGCAATTTTGCTGCAATTGAATCTGTTGTTTAGAGGGATTGTTGTTGCATCCTAGTGGGAAGGGATTTGATTTTTCAGAACCAAATGGAATCTTTGTAAAGTTTTTGGGAAGCTATTTAGGGAAATCAAGTGTTTGTAGTGTTTGTAACAAATTGCAACAGTATCGTTTGCCAACAAGTGAAGCGTTTCAAACAGTTCCATAATGTAAATAGCATTGGAAGCGCTTTGAGAAAAAGGTACAGTGTAGTCGTAACGAGTAGTTCGCCTGTGCTAGTGATTCCCGTAGCAAAACCGCTTAATCGATTATCGTCCAGCAAAAGGAGAGTTTTCCGATCGAACCTTAGCGCGGCCATGCCGGGAACTGTAGTTGACCCAATTACGCGCTGTCCAGCGCTCGATTCCTTCGGGCTGGTGGCATAGTTTTGCTTTATATTTGTTTGTAACCATAAAACATACAAAAAATGGTGTTATCCAGTTAGTGCCTGCGGATCCCTTGCCGGATCCTCTGTGACTGTAGGCTTTATTTTCCCTTTTCTTTGAACTCGTTTTGTGAACGCTCTACTCCCTACAGGTGAGCAAGTCAGGCAAGTTATTTTTTTCACTCTCTCCTTCAACTCTCTTCTTTGCTCTTTCTGTTACACTTTTCGGTTTCGGAGAGGTCTACCACCAGCACTGATACCGCCGATTTCGTTTATCACCTCGGAAAGCAAAAGCACCAGCCCCGTGTATAGCACCAACGGCAACCCGAAACGCCGAAAATGTATCTGGGGCAGTTTGCGCTGTGCACCGCTTTCGCGCAATTTAATATTAGGCCGCGATTTACTTCTCCCCGACCGTGGCATGATGAAGTGCAGGAGAATTTTCTCAATTTGCAATTTGCGAATTGAAGGTATTGTTTCCCCCTGCTTCTTTCTTTGTTTTTTTTTGTATCGGCATTATCCCCACACTACGGAGCGGTTTTACGTAACGATATGGCACATGCTGTTGCTTTACAAACTGTTACCGTTTTCCGTTCGGAGATACGGCACGCTGAGATTTTCCCGTGCCTGTGGATGTATTTTATTTACACCCGTATTCCGCACGATTCCGTCACCTGCCAAGGCTGCATGGATGCGGTTGTTGCTCGCCAATTTCCTTGGCAAAATTGATTCAAACCCAATCATCACGCTTGTTTCGGACTTTCAGGCGGGTACGAACGGTGTCGTACGAACGGCTGGCGGAATTCTTTCGCCAGGTTTTGTTTGTGACTGTGTTGGTGAGCGTGTTGCTGTGATGCTATTTTCTTGCCATTGCAAGCCTACCGTATTTTTTTCATGCTGTTGGTTGTTTTCATGCGAAAGGGCACAACAAAAAAGCGAACGTAAAGTCAGCAAGGCACCCTCAATGGCGAAGTTCAAACAAAACGCTGCTTACGGCACACGGAACCACGTTTGCTGATGTGGTCCTGAACTGCACACCCCCCACAAGCACACCTTGGCTGGTAACAGCTCAAGGTGGAATTCGTTTGTGGGTTGTAGGGCGCACGGGACCCGTGTGTCGTGATTCACAAAATTCCAGAATATATATCGAATTGACAGTCAGCCGATTGCCAGTTATTGGCTCGGCAAAGGGCCACAGTCAAGGTAAAGGCTCGAAATTCCCGTGCGAGCTGTGGGTGTGCTTGGGTATGTTTGTTGGGAAAGCAAAATCAACCATGCCCTTGCCAAACAGACAATCAAACAGGGGCACCGAAATATGGTTTTGCTTTGAAGCACCGTGCCACCGGATACGGAGAAAGATGTTGCCCGAATAACCGTTACCGGTGAGGGTGTGCGTTGTTTCTTGCTTCTTCTGCTTCGTTTTTTGCTGTTGTTTTGTTTGGCTCGTTATAAAAGGACTTGCAGTGTGCACACTGTAACGGGCGATATATTTCACGTTATGTATTGGGTGGGAAATATGTTTCAAAGCATAACAGAAACGGTGCACCTTGCGGAGCCGGTGACGATCTGCTGGGAAGGTATTGCGATAGTTTTTAGAACCGGTCACGATCTGCTGGGAAGGTATTGCGGTAGTTTGTAGTTTTCGAACGAAACTAAATGCGCGCGCGCGCTTGCAAGGTGACAAGGAAATATTGCTCAAAGTTAGCAAGGTTTGGCAAAGTTTTGTCGCCGTCGTTGGTGTGTTATAAATTGGTGCGTTGTTGCAATATATTTTTAAATTTTGCAATGCAATATTTTACCCATTGAAGCTGGTCGTTTATCTTTTTTTTTACAATTACTCTTATTACAAATTGCCTTGGATAAGTTATTGTTTGATAAATTTCCATGCTAACAAGCACACATGGTAAGGTTAGGAACAAACGGGCACATTGTAACTATAAATATCTCGTTCATAATTATTCAACCTGCTGTAAGCATGTATAATTCATCCCAAGAGTATAATCAACGCACCACGCACTGCCGCAACCAACAGGCAAGCGGTGCGTCGAGGTCGGTACGCAGACAATCATCCCCAGTGGGCAGGGATGGTGCTGCTAATCGGAATGGAGAAGGCACACTGATAACCTGCTGTACCGAGTCTCAATAGTTGGTTGACTTCGACCCACTTTGCATGTTACTAAATCGCATTGATATTTTCCGCCTCGAGCGCAAATTGCTTTCCACAAGCGCACATCGGGGAAAACTTTTACATACACATACACACGAGTATGTAGGGTCGAGTAAGAAAGCTTGCGTTGTAAATCTTATACACCCATCGGCTGGGATAGCGTTCGTTCCCATGTTTAATCAAAGCAAAGCCATTTATACGAAACGATACCGAGTTTCCGGTGGATGGAGACGCCCGGTAGTGCATGCAGAAAGCGTGGCGGATTAGTTTTGGTCGAAGTTATGAATCGATTGGGAGATTTTCTTTTTTTTCCATAAACTATGCAATCAGATTTATTGAATTGAATATTTTCGTTTGACACGAGGTTTGATGCACTATGTGCTAGGATGTATTTATTTTGATTTCTGTTGTGGTACAACAATCATACTGTAATGGTTTGTAAAAAAAACATAGCGAAAGCTTAGTAAAAAGATGGCATTTTATGTCATGAGCAGCATTGTAAATATGCTTACTCTCACGAGATCAAACGCTGGCATCAAGCAGAATCAAGCAGTGCATGAAGGAGGGTACATGGGCAAGCTTCGGTGGTTGAAAAATATCTAAACAAAAACACATCTTTCTCCTTCCCTTTCGTTGCGTTCCCCGAAATGGACCAAACTTTCCAATGAAAATGACAAAACTTTTGGCCGAGCGTGTTCCATCGGCTGGTGTGTTATTTGCAACATCAATTTTAGCTCCCTTATACCCCAGGACTGACTTTGATGATTTTCGAGAGCGAGCGTTCCCTACCGACGATGAGAAAAAGACACAAAACCACACACACACACACACACACACACACACACACACACACACACACGCAACATATATACGCAGCTGGATAAAGCGAAAAAAGGGAGAGGATAAACGAAATCAGCAGCGCAAAACAGTGCGGACAAGAAAGCAGATGTACAAGATAACGTGGATTCGTGAAATAAGAAATAGATTTTTGGAACAAGGCAGAAAGAAAAAATCCCATACAGCACACAGAAAAAGTACCAAAACACCGAAGACTGCGGGAAATTGTTGCAAGGGGAGGAGAGAATGGAAAAATGAAGCAGAGGGAAGGGAAGGAAGGAGAGAAATATTCATCATCTTGTTTTCCATCGCCAAGCTCGCCGGGCGTATAGCTTCGAGTGAAATAAATTATTCATTTTGCTCTCCTGCCGCCTGGCCGGTCGGTGAATTGGTGAATGGAAAATAGCACCATATGTACAAAAGGACGGGGGAGAGAACGAGGGAGTGGAAAAAAGCGCAAAATAGGATTTGTCATGTCGGAGTTGGTCAATGTTGTTTGCATCGGACGGAGATACAAATCTTGCTGATGGACAATTCTGGCCGAAACCATATTTGGTGTGTGTGTGTGTGTGTGTGTGTGTGTGTGTTTTTCCGTGATTTATGGTGCTGCGCGGTTGCTGCGGTGGAGAAGATTGACTACCGTCTCCCAATGCCATAAAAGCTATGATGTGATGAAGGTGAATAATTAATAGAATGTGCAGCAATGAAGCTTGCGTTTCGATACAGTATGTGTGTGTGTGTGTGTGTAGCTTTCTTCGCTTCGGATGAGCAGATAACATTGTGGAAGGGAAATCAGGTTAACGAGGTCTCGCAAGAAATACGCGCGGCGTAATAAGACTATTATTGTGACAGGTGGTATTATTTTCCACAGGATGAGACATTATCAAAATGAAAATAAAACCAGTTGATATAAATGGCACGTTGCTTGAGATATGTGCGCTTTGATAGAATAGACATCGTAGCCACAGTCAGCGTGCCTGTACGTCATTTGCACAGGTCACAGGCTTTATTCCAGTGCCGGTTTGAAGGGTGTTTACGCTATTTTTCCACCGAACGAAAGTAACACTACACGTCTCGAAATAGGTTTCCGACATGGTTTGCAGAACAAGCACGACACTATCGAAAAACGATACCCGCACCAGAAAGATCAAAGGCTAATCTGACGGCAGTGACACGTGTTTGAATTCTCGAAAAGGTTATTGCAGAAGAATGGAGCACTGGAGCGCCCATGGTGCTTGAAAATAGAGCGCACCGTTTGGATCGTATTTTATCGGGGCCACCGAATGTCACCGCGGCTGGCGAGGACGGTGGCAAGCGAGCAAAGCTCTCGTTCTGCACCCAGAAGCCATGGTAATCTGCTGTTGGTGCATGGTTCAAATTTAAAGCATTACCTCTGTGGGAAGCCGCTGCGTTTTACATTCCGCAGCTTGATTGTTGGTAGCTGGTGCGACGCTCCCGACGGAAACGATGTAGAAGAAACTGCTGCTCACTGAGTTATTCCATGAGTTGTGTAAATAAATACTCTTGAGAAAAACAGCAAAAAATAAAAACCAACGCAGACGCAAGTTTAATGGAGAATTTTCCTGCACAAAATAATGCAAGCGCTCTAGCAGATGCTTCATTCTTGTAGCACACTTAGTAGAAACTCTCGCCGGTGGGTGCTTTCTTGTAGCTTCATCTTCTGCTGGCGCTGCCGTTGCTGCGGAATGTAGTGAACGGCAAAGGTAGTAGCATCGGAATGGATCGGTACTTTCTTACGCTTAAAAACTTGCCAGCAGTTTTTTTCCCTTTCTTCTCACGCTCGAAAGCTTAGCGCACCTTTCACTAGCTTCATTTTCTCGCTCGAAAACCCGATCCTCTTTCAGCGTATTTGACACAAGAATGGGAGCACACAAAAAAACTAAAAACATAATGGGAATTTATTAAAGATTTACAGCATGTCTACCATTCAACGTTCACTCATGAACATGCCGTGCTTGGTCGGCCAAGGGGAGGGGATGTGGAGAACATTTTACGCAAGGATGTCGAAACATTTAGCTTTCATCTTCGGAGCGAGAAAATTAGAACGGAGATGATGCAAGCTTTCGCCAGCTCTCGGGCGGGTTTATTTTCCGGGAGTTTGCTCATTCCACGCGCTTCGTACTTGATTGGCTCTTGTGCGTTTCCGGTTGCGAGTCGAGTGGCCGGAGCAGTTTGGTGCGGATCGCATTTCGCTTAATCTGTTCCGGATAGTAGTGGCTCATGCTGGCTTTTTTGTTTGTTGTAAAGACTCTCTTCCTCATGTACGCTTTCGGTATGCTTCGGGGAAAAATGAACCGATGGATTAATACATCTGCTGGAATTTAATAACTTAGTTTTTTCTTCCATCGATGCTTTACTGCCCATTCGTAAGGGATGCTTCCGTACTGGTGTACTCACTGATGTTCCTCACGGTGAAATCGAAGGGACCGGTATTAGGTCCACTGCTTGTAGCAGGAAGCGAGCAAATATGTGAAGCTGGTTATTAAAAGCTTTTGATGTAGTAAAACGGGTCAAATGAGAATTACTTCCTGTGCCCTGAGAGGAGTAGGACGGAAATAAAGTATTTGCAATTTAAAAGAATGTTTTTGTCATTGTCTGTTAAATAATTTGATGGAATGAGTGGAATGGTTCACAAACTGAAAGCAATGCCTTAAAATCGTAATACTATCACTCCTATCACAAAGCAACTTTCCTTGTAGAGAGCCACAAGTAGCGAAACCAACCAACGACGCCCAATAATAATAAACATCCGATCTAATTGTTTGCTAATTGTGATCGATAGCTGTTGGATCAGTTGCATTTGCGTTGCCAACGTAAGATATCGTTTGTATCGATTCATAATTTGCTCTCCAGCTCGGCGAACGTACTGTGCAGCGTACAGTGTCACTTGTAAGCCACTAAAACGTGCACGGACATGGACCAACCAGAGGACTCAACTCGATCGACTTCCGGCAGTTTGCTCTCTCTGAGTCTCTTCAGCCAGTACAGCAGAAATCGAATCCAGCCACCCTTCCCGAAAACCCACTACGGTTGAGCCGAACGAGAAGCATGAGCTGCCAGCTATCGAATAACGCAGACTGTGGGTTTGGGAAAGTACGAACCGGCAAGCATAACCATCCGGCTCAAACATAATCCATCCATCGATTAATTAATGTATCTGGTCGATTACTGGCCGTGATACGGAAATATGAGTGGCCTCGTTGGTTGGGTTGCTGGAGTGAAGTTAGTTTTGTGATCTTTGACCATCTTTAAACAAGCAGAGCAGAGAGTGCACGGATGCTGGCGGTACAATGGTTGCTCGATGCAACTAGCTCAATGCTGCCTATGGTAGACTTACCGAAATACGCCCCACTTATCCCGCATTACTTCGATCGATGTCCGAAACGAATATTTGAGAGGAAACAACAAAACGAGGGCTGTAAAATTGCTGTGCACTGTAGTGGCACAGTTCCCGATCGGCAACGGCGCAGCATTAGTGTAGTCTCCAGTGATTTATCACTTCCTGCGGGAAGTCCGCCGGTGTCCGAGGGTTTCTGGTACCTGTGCCTGCGGTCGACCTGCTATTTGGGCACCCTTGAACGGTTTGCATAATGAAGCCTACACCTCCGGGCGGGGCTATGCTTTTGGAGAGCAAACAAGGCTACGTCGGTGCTCGGCATGCTCGGCCAACCGGGGCACCGGGGCTGTTGAATACACCTACCCTGAATATAGGTTAATTGCCGGTACACAGGTTTAGCTTTTGTCGCTCCGCATCTTGATGGGCCGAGCTTGAATGTGCCTGTTGGGTGGCCGGCTCTAATCGGATGCATCGAACGGAACACTCGCCGGACGGATAGCCTTGACTCCCTTTTCTTAATCAGTGCCTTGATGATGGTTTCGGAATCAATATTTATGTAGCACACGTGCACCACCTGACAGCCGACAACCATTTCGTCCACCGTGGACTAACTGCGGGCTAGAGTGCGTTACATCACGGCCTCAAGGCAGAATGTAGAACATCCCATTCCCCCTTTGCTACTCGCCAAAAGTGTAACATATTTCAACCACGGTCGAAACAACGAGGCCGCTAATGGGGCGAAGGAAAGGAGTAATTGTGGGGAAGGGAGTGTCTGCTGTCATCAGCACAAATCCAAATGGCGCTGACGTTCGCGCTACAGACCCAGTCCACAGCAAAGCGAAGTACGACAAGTTGTAAACCCGGTGGCAGTGCATACTAGCGGTCCTTGAGCTGGTTTGAATGGGGGGTCGGAGTGGGGGAAAAGAGCGCCAAATAATATCTGATCGCCATCGATAATGATGATAAATTAAACTCGTAGTTAATCGACTGCGAGAACTTGCGAAGCGTTTCTTACGCTACTGCCGGGCTAGCAATAGAACGTGCTCTCTTAAGTCTCGCCTTGGCTCGTGTGGCACCACGGAAGAGACATGGAAGTCGGCGGTGGTGGTAAGCGCGGTCGTAAAAGCACACGATACCCGCCGGAATGGGAAAACGGACGGTATTAATTACAATTTGCCGAAGAAATGGTGCTTGCAGTGCTCGCTCGGCGGTGGGTTTAGGATGCCGTTCACACATTTTCGTAGTTGATTGATGTTCTCTGGTGTGGGATTATCTGTGCAGCTAGTGGGGCTTACGCGCAGATACAACTAGAAGGTCAGTAGTGCATTAAAGTGTTGAAAGTTGGTTGCATACTATTGAAGATAAATTGTAATTTTAATGGAAATAGAAGGCTTACTACTGTTTACATGGGGATTTCAACAAGAAGATTTATTGGATGTACTTTTACTGTAGCTACGTCATCGTAATTAAAAGCTTTAATTTGTTCTAAAATCATATCCCTTATGTAAACTCTTCTGGTAACAAGTTTATCATTTTTTTACTGGTGCTGATACTGTTACAAACTGTTTCGCCTTCAGGGCAGTTGCATTTCCCAATCCAAGGTTTCAAATTGATGTGATACGTTCTAGCTATGTATGTTGTGTGAAAAGTTTTAATTTTCAGTTCCTTTTTGCGGTATTTAGAAGGAATTACATCTATTGCGATGAAAGTGTAAGAGTGTTTACATGCAAGAATAATTTTTTTGTGAAATTGTTGTAAGTTATTCTGAAACAGGCCAGAAGCTTCTGTAGTTAAGCATTTTAGTTAAAAAAAAGATCGACAACAAAGTGTAGTACTAATAACCGTGTACAGAACCAGAAACTCTAAACGACTGATAAAGCATCAGTCGCAATAGTGCCTTTGCCAGGAATGCACATCAAACGTCCCACAAAAGAAGGGTCAGATTGTTGCCGTTTACAGTGCAATTAGGTAATTATTTCTTCCTACGCTGCCATCTCCTTTCCCACCCAATTCCCATTTCGCATGAGCATCCTAAATGGATAGGGACGGCACCGGTGTGCGTCGAACCGGTGTACTGCAGTGCGTGTCCCGTTCCCAGCGTGCGTTAGGCAGAAACCGTGAGGCAGAAAATGAAAAGTGCCTGCCCGCCTGCGGTAGCAGGGGCGATAAATGGAGCCGCGAAGTGAACCCCGAACCCGCCGGGCCGGTTCGCCAGTGAAGGTGAAGAAAAAGTCCACCGCCAAGCACACGGTCAAGTTTAAGGACCAGGCACGGGACGACGTCCTGGTGGTGACGGTCGAGCCGCCGTCACCGTCGCCCGGCTCGCCCGAACCGTCGCCCAAGACGGCCGTAACGTTTGCGCTTCCGCCGATCACGAGCGTCTCGTACCAGCGGCCCAAAACCGGCGGTGATAAGCCCCCGACCACCGATACACGCGCGCTTCCGAAGGAGAAGGATCCAACGAAACGGACGGCAAAACCGGCCGACAGCCAGCGGCTGGCCGAGGGATGTACCTCGCTAATGTACGCCTGCCAGCAGGGTCTTACCGGTGATATATTGAAGGAGCTGCGACAAAAGGTGAGAGATATTCTGTTTTGCTCCCCGTCCCACACCCCGTTCTGCTTCCCTTTCGATTCACTCGTTAACGCTGTTGCGTTTCGCTTTGTGCCGCTGTGGGCATTGTGCAGACGTTTAAACTTTTCCACCATCCTCCCCGGGAAATACAGCAATGATTATCCGATTCGAACGGTTACGGGACAGCTACGCGTTAGCTTTAATAAGTAAAATGGCGATTGAATCACTCGGACACGGCGGGCATGCAGCAGAACCCGGTATCATCAATCTGGATTTCCTAATCAGCGTTCTTGCCCGTGATCCACTTGAGAATTCAGCTTTTGTTGTGGAAATAGTTAGCCCGCCAATAGGAGGGATGAACTCAATGGAACAGAAGGAAGAACGAGCACAGGGAAGCTTCAAAGTCTATTTTGCAATTATTGAAATCGATTTCGTTTCTTCGTTCTCCGTTTTTTAAGCAATTCTGTTAAAGTTGACACAGCATCAAGAAAATATAGGTTCGTTCTACAATTGAGTTACGAGAACAGCAACTTTTTGAATTTATTGGACTCGTTAGAGCATCAGGACAATGATACTGCATTATCGAAATGGATAAATTCATTGAATGTGAGGTGCGTGTCATCCTTTAACAAGCAATTCTATTATTATGATGTTTTCTTCGAAGCTTCTCTAACCTCTACTGCAGTTGTCACGAGAATAAGCGCTTGTTATATCGCTATAAAACAATTTTGAAGGCAATCACTCTCAGCGACAGTTGTGAGAACACGTTGGAACACGTTCCAACGGGTCTCAGAAAACACACGCATTGTCATTTTGCAAGATGACGCGTTCAACTGTAGGAAAAAAATACATATGAACTTACTGTCACCGTTGTATTGTAAGCGGCAAAATAAAAATAATATCAGAAATTATTAGATTGTTGTTTCCGCTGACTTCACATCCCATTTCATGAGCGGATATGAGGTACTCTGTGATTTAATTTTATCTGACACTCACAAAGCTACACGTATGTTGTGTCAGCTGTCACTGTGAGGTTTTATCAGTTTCATTAGAGAAGCTGTTTTTGGTAGAAAAGCTAGTAACTGGCTCCAATTTTCATAAAGTTTTGATACAATAAATAGAATAAATATGAAAACATTGCTGCTAAGTTGTAGATGATAGAAATGTGTGAAACAGCACAGATATTGAAGTCGTTACCGAGCTTTGGTTGGCTCAGTGGTACAGACGTCAATTCACAAAAATTAACAACAATCTCATCGTAAGTTCAAATCTAGAATGGACTGTCCCTCCATAGCAAGAAATGACTACTTGGCTGCGTGGTACTGAAGTCTCGAAAAACTGTGTATGCCGACATGTCCCCTTAGGACGTTACGCCGAGTAGCAGAAGAAGAAGAACCAAACATTTAATTTCCTCTATTGAGTTGATCTTGTTGGTCGATTGATCGAGGTCTTCATGTGGAATCAATAAATTTTCAACATCAATATCTTATGATATGTGTCATCGTATTTACTAACTTATCAAAGTTGGATGCAAACTTAAGAACTTAATGATTCAGATCCATCGATTGCTGCCATGAAAAATACGATAAGTGGAAGAGGGTTTATAAGCTACATTTATTCCTAATCAAAATATATGGAATGGTGCCTTTCCGCCAGCAGCACAGACTCGCTTTTGAAAGCGAAGTCGAAACATCCTACCATTACCATTCCTTTGGTGCGTATGTCAACAAATAGAAAGATTACATCAAACATCGTTTATCGTTTCGCTTCCGGGGCTTGTATCTATTTCTCGGCTGAAAGAGGAAAATAGAGCGAAGGAGAGAGATATATATAAAGGCTTCTTATCGTTCCACCGTTCTGCACAAGTCGATGACTTCTGGTATGCGAAACGTAATCGTGTTCGATCGATGCCCACACTACGCATTGCCTTACCTACCTCTTTTATGCCGTTACGTTGAAGCAATCGCTATCGTTGCATCTTTGCATCTTTGGTAACTGCCGCTCCGGCGTTTGTGTGTGTGTGTTGTGAGGATCAAAGTGGCATCTCTAGCTCCCGTGTATCGATGAAAATGGAACGCTACAAAACGATACATTCTTCGCATGAACGCCCCGGCCTGCAAGGCACGTAACATCGGTAGCGCACCACTAGCAGGAGAGCATTTTATCGATAATCTTCCGCTTTTATGCTTCACGAACTTTGCGCGTTTGCATCTTGCATGAGGATTGTCAGAAAGGGGGGGGGGGGGGGGAAACCTCTCCTCATGTGTGCGCAAAGCCACCTCGTATAGGTGGATTGCGGTGCATGGGTCATATTTTAGTGGTGCTGGGTACCACGGATACCTTCCCATTCAACCTATTCTCAAAAGGACGCTTAGCAAAACGAGCAAGCAAATGGGTGCAGTTGTTAGAGTTACTTTGGCAAAGTTGTATAGCAGGGAAATGTTCTGAGTGATGCAATTGAATCAATCTTGCTAGAAGGTAAGGCATGAAACGATGATCACTACAAGGGGGAGTTGAGCTGCAAAGCGATTTGAGTGTCGGAAGTGATTTATGCATTGTTGAGCAAATGTTTAGTATACATTAGAAGATGTTATTTTAAAATTCTGTTTGTAATTTAATTTAAGCAGAATGAAATTTTTCGCCAAAAAGTTCAATAGTAATAAATTATAAAAAATAGAAAATTAAGAATAAATTGAAACAAGAGTTTGTATTGTTCGTAGCACATGACTTAATAATGTCTCGTGGTCATCACAGTCAATCAAACCGTAGCCGAACCGAACGCAACGTCGTAGACAATAGTAATGTATCGTAAATTACACAAGTTAGCACTCACCGTTTACTCCTTTTACCCACACATCCAATCTCCTAAGGGCAGTCGTACAAGGTCCCGTGTTGCTCCAGTATCGGTGACAGCAAGGGATGCCTGCTGTCGATAAAGCGCCACGCAAACGGGGATAAAACAAACAGAGTCCCTTGCCTGCTTCGCTCGGAACCCACATGGAATGGACGACTCCGGTGTGGACGGTATCAAACCAAGAGCTAACAGACGGTGGCTGCTTTGTTACAGCAAATGTAGGTGTGTCTTTCTGTTCCGTTGTTTGTCCAGGAAAGGCACTCCAATCCGTCCTGGGACCGACAGTGCTGGGTTTCACAGTAGTACCTCGGGCGCACCAGCATAGTCAAAGTTGGTTGCGAAGGCCGTCCGGAAACCCATTACATCAATTGGTTTAGGAGTTTGATAACACAAGCCTTGTTTTGGGGTCATTTTCCGTTTTACAAGTATTGGGCGTATTCGTATCCGCGAGAGATAGAGAGAAAGGCAAAGAGAAAAAGAATGCGATAGAGAGCAAGAAGAGTAATGTGGAGTTTTCAGAAAAAAAGGATACGTGATGTTCCTTGCATCACTCAGAAGCAAATACACCGTTCTGTCGTTCAGATTTGTCCACGGGGAATTATTTGGGGGACACTGGGCACCGACAAAACCCCAATCGGACAATATGCTGGTTCACTACGTGCACACGGGTCTTGAGGTGGCTATCGCATATGTCTTCAACCGCCATTTCATCCGAAGCACTAACGGCATTCATCGACCGAACCATTGTTAGGTCAAGTTGATCATTGGCGCTGCTTACTGAACGGATGTTACGAATGAATCCGGGAGTGGCTGTTGTGCTACAAAGTTAGTTGCCCAAAAATTCGGACACACTCGTGATATAGACAGGAGTTTGGATATAAAAATCCACATCCAAACACGTCGCCGTATGATCGAATCTAGAGCGTTTGTTTGACTTCCGTGCACACGCAGGCCTGCAAGGTATAAACGTTCGTCCATCCAGAAGTGAGCGTAGTAGCATCCTGCGCCTGGGGCAGAAGCGAACCGTTGTACTATGTTTGTTTCCGGCGACATTGATGGGATTTTATCTATTTCGAAGCTTCCGGTAGGAGCTACAGAGTACTTCAAACCTCTCCAGGAGTGGTGGAACAGACTAGAAAGTGAAGAATTTTTCAATTTTCTTTCCCACTCAACCGTTACAGAAAAACGGAACGACCAAGTAAAAATCTCCTTTACTTGGATCTTGGATTGTCCTAGCACTTCGTGTTCTTTTTCGCTTATTATCGTCCACCCACCCACTCTGAGCCATAATCCGATCGCTTTATTCCATGGAATTTGATTTAGAACATAGCCTTGCGAGAGAATCTCTAGGCAGGGTTGTTATGTTTTTTGGCCATGCGTCGATTCGTGGTAAGATTAGACCATGTCTGCTGCTGTTGCCCGTCCTAATTGATGATACCGGATTAAGGATGTCCGGTTCGATTAAAAGAAATTACGCTCCAGTCAATAATATCCTTTACATTTTGATGGATGTATGCGAACGGATCGCATCATTCTTTCAGGATTTTGCACGCCGGTCCTAAAGCGAGACGTTCTCCATGACGCACGTAGTGGATTTGTCAACGTATATTGGTGTACAGGAGCAAACCAGAGCTCCCGAAAACCAAGGCAAAAGCGAAAAAGCTCATTTATCCCGCGAGACATTATTTGCAAAGCATTTGGCATAGGCTTTCGCTCACTTTTCGGCAAGCACAGGAAGTCAGCAAGGGGGTTAAGATTTATTTATGGCCACCGGCTAGTGTCGTGCGTGGTCGCTTTTCTTTCTGCCGTCACCGGTTCTTATTGTCTGGTGCGTGTAACCTTTGTTCGATAACTTCGCTCGGTTCGGCACGGCAGAATTGCTGCCCGGACCCAGGCCAGGGAAGCCTCGAAGGCTCGAAGAAGGCGTATTGAATTATAGGCTGTCCGGTATAATCGGTCTCTTGTTGATGGTAAACAAGGATGAATGACCCAGTTGACAAGGCAATCCTCCGCTGAATTGTGCTGCTACCCAGACTACGTAGCTTCCGCTTCAGACTGGGCAGATGAGATTGGCGCTCTGGGCCGCTCCAATTAGGCGAATCCTTCTCGAGGCGAGCTGTCTCATTTAGTAGCGCTTTTGGTTTGGTAGAGTGGCGGAAAACGTTGTAAATAGTCTTGGATCGTTGTCGGAGTTGATTATCAATCAACAGTTGAGCATATTTAAATCAACTTATGAGTTATACGTGAGTGAAAAATGGCTTATTTTAATGAAGAAAATTTCTAACCATTCCCTGATTGCGTAAATGTTATAACTAAAGGCGTGAAAAAGGTTCTTTGTAACATAAACTAATTTGGTTATTAGCTGCTATTTTGAGTCGTTTTTTTATTGACTTGAGCAGTATTTTTACGGAATCAAATCCAAGAGCTGAATCGAAGCCCAACAATATATAAATCCCTCGTTAGATGCTTAACTATTCAACCAACCGCCTGTACTCTCGCACCATTTCACTTGATGCCGGGAAATTATTGATCATATATTTTTCATAAACACGAACCAAACCAAACCGTACCGAGCAGATGTATCGCATCACCTGCACCGAACAGATCGCAATCTCGCACTCTCTAGCGATGCATTTCGATGAACCGATTTTCTACCATTCACTACCTTTCACCACAACTGGCGTAGGAATGCAATTTCAAAGCGTTTCCATGATGAATATGCAAGCGTATGCCGTCAAAAACACCAATCAGCCCTGTTTTTCGGCGGTGGCGATGGCGGTGAGTTAAATTCGATTGGCATTGGCATTCGAATGGCTAAAGAGCCAGACCGCCGACACCAACGAGTAGCTGTGTACCTTCAAATCCATCCATTCTGGCTGAATGAACCCTGGTGCTAGTGTTAGTGGCATGCAATCGGGTCGAGAGCGCAAAAGGAGAGATATCGGGCAGGTACGGCTGGACGAGCATTGCAGGGACCCGAGGGACGAAGTGAAATGGAATGAAAAGCGGAATGAAAATGCAACCAAAGCGCATCATCGACGGGAGCAAGTGGGAAATAATGCCCGTCAACTGCACGGCACTTGGTGTAGTCCCGTTCCCCCCCCCCCCCATCCGCACGGGGTTTGTCATCAAACCGGGGTCGTTAATAATTCACGGCGCACTACCGCACGATCCGCTTCGAGGTATCTCGTGTGTTTTTTATTTCTCTTTTTACCGCGAGGAATGCCAGCTGCTCGACAGCCGCGCTTCGTTCGTTTGTTGATTCATAGGGACATTTCAATTCGTCGCCGGTGCCATTGACAGCCATAACCGCCCAGACTGATAGACGGCGAGGACAGCCGGGTGCCGTTATGGGGTCGAGGACGTTGAATGGCATCGTGCAGCGGGTTTTCGGCAGAGAACTCCACGGCATATACTCAGCGCGGTGAACCTTACCTGTACCAACCTTGAACGGATGCGGTAAGGATGAACTTGTCCTACTGGTTCAATGAGTTCCCGTTGTCAAATGTCAAGACGCTGGATAGGATAGGATAAGTTGATGAGATAAGAATAAACATACCTTGTTCATTATTATTCTAAAAAATAGATTTTTTCAATTCTACCAAATAACTGATATTTTGAAGAAAAAACCAGCCAACTATATCTTTCGCCGACGGTATCTTACGCGGATCTGAATGGCAGTGTTGTTTTGTTGACGCTTGGCGTCGGGTTTTGTGTCGGGTTGCAGAACCAAGCAAACTTTCCGACGGTGCTGCTACTGCTCGACTCGTTCACCCTTGGCAACCGTTGCCTGGCAGCACAACAGGGGCCGTCGTACACGAATACAATCGCCACACGATGTGTTATTTTGTCCCGAGTCTTAGCTTAACATACCGTTCTCTTCAACGGCACCGGTTGTGAGCGGCTGTTTTCGTTGCGATTGGATTATTTGGGTGACTCGTCGAGTCGCGCGTCACCAATGTCACTGCGCTCCCAGAAAGTAAACACAGCGGCCGCACAGTGCCGCATTCGGATGGCACGTCTTCCGGCATCGTAATCGGTGGCCATACAGCTGCTAGTGAGGGGTCCAAACAGCAAGGTGTTTCGCGGAACAGGTTAAAAAGTTGGCTATATTTTGAAGGATTCCGCGAAAAAAGATGTCCGAACTGCTCAGTAAACTGGTGAACTCCTGCGAGTTCCACTGAATGTGTGTAAAAGTGAAGATATATTCCTCTCCATTCGGAAAATAAAGTTTAATCAAACTTGTAGTATGAACTTACTAATTAGTGCATTTGGTTTTGGTTTCAATTTCAGCCCAGCGCCGTACATCGACGGGATCGCAGCAACAAAAGTGCCTTACACTACTGCAGCAGTGCGCAGGATATTGCTGCGGCCGCGAGCGTCGCCATGGTAGCGCCCGAGCTGATCGAGTCCGCGGACGAGGACGGATTTACGCCGCTGCATCTGGCGGTAATACAGGGAAACCTGCAGCTGGTCAATCTGCTGCTAGCGAACGGGGCGGATGTGAACGCACTCGACAACGAGGGACACTCGGTGGTGCACTGGGCAACCGGTAAGTGGGCTCAGTTTTGAGGATTGGTGTAGTGAAAATTAATACCACATTTGAAGCCTGTCAACGGGAGTCATTCGAATGTGTGTGCGTGGATCTCAATTTAGAGTAACTTTTACTCACTATAAAGTTCATCTGATTGTTATCGAATTACTCATTTCCTTGGAAACGTTCCTGGCGCTGTATGTGTGTTGTAGATTATTCGGCAAACAGTTGTTCATCAAATGGTAGGGTCGTGCTATAGTCGTGCCCGTTAAAAACAGAAGTAATTTATACTTTTCAGCAATAGTGGTGCGCTCACTGCCGAATATTGCCGAGTAACGGCAAACCATATTAAATCGATATTTGCGCCCGCGGTGCGTTGTTGTTTTGTGAGAAAGTGCAACCATTCCGTCGGGAGGGAAGGCATCATTTACACCCGCCAGTGGAGGGCTACCGCGCATTAAACCCGTCTGTTTCGTTTCGCTTTCACAGTGTGCGGCGAGGTGGAGGCACTGCGCGCCGTCCTGGCAGCCGGAGCGGATGTGTCCACGCCGGACATTAACGGGGGCAGCCCGCTGCACTATGCCGCCCAGATGTGCGGTGCCAACTACGAGGGCAAGACGGCACGCGCCTCGGCCAAGCTGGCGCTCGAGATACTGAACACGCTCCTGAACCATCCTGATACTTCGGTGGAAGTAGAGGATAAGGATGGCCGACAACCGCTGCTGTGGGCTGCATCCGCCGGCTCGGCCAAGGCTGTGCTGGCTTTGATAAAAGCTGGGGCTCACGTCGAAAGTGCCGATAAGTATGTGTGCCAGGGTGGGGAGGGCGGATTTTTCCACCAA
>KI920447.1:0-22036 GCA_000473525.2 Anopheles melas | reverse complement strand
CTTTGATTGTTGCCTAATAGTGCCAAGATGTTGGCGACCAAAATGCCGAAACGGGTATATACGACGTCCACATACTTCCGCACGGAGTCCATTTAGAATGCTACGGGGTGCCATTCTTTGATCGCGCACGCTTTTGATTCACTTTTTTGGCCATCATGGTTAGAGTTCGACTGATAGAGGTGTCAAATTTTGTCTGCTAACTAATGGGAAACTACTACTCAAAGTGCAATTAACGTTTTGTTAGTGCGGGTTAAGAGAAACCCATGAAAAATCGACAATTGTTATTCATTTTGTAATGCAACTTTTATGTAATATTAACATTATTTTAACACCACAATAACACTATCGTAATGAAGGTCGCAAACGAAATTTTGATGATTCTATGATAAAAAAAATAAGCAGGTATTATCAATTTTGAACCATGCTTGGATGACACAATTATAGGAAAACAGCAATAATACCAATCGCATTACTTCATATCATTAACTAATTATTTTGTTTCTAAAATTTAATAATGTAGTAATTAAAGCACACTAATAGAAAACCCGCATTCTCCTGGCCCGCGGCTTTAGATCATTCACTAAATTTGGCCCTTTGCCTCAAAAGTTTGCCGACCGCTGCCCTAGAAAATAACACTAAGAAAAATACCAAAAGCGTGTATAAAACTAATAACAACCAATCTGAGGATTAGCATTATGATTGCAGCGATGACGTCAGTAATCGAAACAGGAAACAATTTACAATCACAACCATCTTTACTCATACACCATATACCAGATACTTCTTTGCGAATGCTCAACCATGCTCGTATCATAACAAGGTGATTAAATTCATTAAATTCTTCTCCCATCATTATTAAACCAGCTTCAGCCGACCCATCCACTGAAGTCCACTAAATACCGTCGCTGCGCTTAGTTTTTTTGTTGCGCCACGCCATCGTTATTAAATAATCTTATCGAAATGTCATAATTCACTGGAACTGCCTTCGCTGTGGCCACCGCCGAGTGCTCGCGGGGGTTTCCTACGATTAAACGAAGTGCTGCTTTCGATACTGCGTGCCCCAATCTCGAGTATCTTTCCTTTCATCGTAACCTAGCCCTCATGGGACTGTTTGCTGCTTATCGTGGAATGCGGGCGACGATGTTCGTTACACAATAATTAGTGTAACGCGTTCGACGTTCACGCCGTGCTTTTATCCAAAGGAGCAGCATCATCATCATCCCCGTGGAAGGGCTGTGCTGCCTCAAATTACGTGCCAACTGCGGACAATTATGATGATGACGGAGTACTGGGTATACAGCTGGTTCACATACCAACCGATTGCACGAACTGAATGTGCACAATCAGCGTTCAAAAAGTCAGCGGATGTGTCGTCAAATGACTAACGAAAAAACCGAAGAATCGAAGAAAGAATTGCCCATAAATCAGGTAGATAAGTAGTCTAAGTAATTACAGCAGCTATTTGGATAGGAAACTTTTAATTGCTTTACAAACAATTCAATGTATTCGACTTTGCTTATTAATCAGCGCCACATACAGAACGTAACGTTATTACAACAAATAAATCATCATTCGACAACGTTTCAGATATAAACGCACATATAGACTTGTATTTTTGTTTTGAGGTGCAATTTACATTACATATTATTTTGTTCTTTCTTGAGCTCCTGTTATCTATACTAAACAAAAACCATTTTACTTGGAAAGAGAAGCTTGCAATTACCACGTACGGTCCTGCGTCACGCCAACGAATCTCAAAACATACTAAACACGCCAGCAGCATGTTCTGTCGTGTTCATAACAACCCTTGGCAGCGAACACACGATAAAGTAACACATAAAAAGAAGCTTTATTTCATAAAATGCTGCTAATTAGGATTCAACCACACAATTCTCTGCACCAGCATCAAACCATTCCGGCAGCACCCGAGGAATGGATGCTGCTGTGGAGATGATAGCGCTAGGTCAACCTCAAAACACCTTCCACACCCCTCCAGCCCTAAGCCAGAGCAAAGTGTTTTGGTGCGCCATTAACGTAAATATTTAATTTGACAAAAATTTAATCCTACTTAGGAGCAGACATGCATCGCTTTTACAGTGTGTAACTGGGTAATTGAGATGAACACTGGTAGAAAACGGAACACAGGCGCCTCCTAACACACAGCTGCATATAGTACCACCACAAGCGGGATACGATTGGGCTGGATCGTTCGTTGGCCAGAGTGGAATGTTTCCATTTGCCAGTAATGTTCCAAACTTGTTTGGTCACATTATACTGCGACGATGCAAAACGGATCGCTTCGAACCATAACTAAAATGAACTGAATTTGGATAGTTTCATTAGCTTGTATTAGCTTGTAACTTGTATCTCGAGCTACAGATGTTTAACTGTTATTATTGTAGGATATTCATGTAGCCGGATAGTTAGTCCTTGTTACGGAGGACGGAAATTGAAAACACAATCGACTTTTATACAACCTTCTATCAAAAAAACATATGACCACCCCTAGATCCTCGAATGAAGCTCCTTCAAATATACCGAAATAGTATAGCATAACAATCATATTAAATTTGTAAAAGATTTTTAAAGCATTAAGGGTCATTACACAATGGAACCTTACTCATAGGGCAGTTATTTGCATTTTAGTTATGGAGAAACATATTTTTTGTGGTAATTTATTTATTTATTAACGTTGCAATCTAAAAATATTTGTAAATAAGGCAAATGTATAAATCCACAAATATATCATCTATAAAAGATAGGAATGTAAAGCAATAATTGTTTTAAAAAGAGACTTATAACCCACCAAACCTCCATACTAATCTAAACAAATTAAATTCAGAGCAAATCGTGATTAACCCAGACATCTTAAATGCCAGATTCAACACTCGGAATATTACTCCACAGCTCCAGCGTTTGTCCACCGATTTCTATCCTGAACGAACATTAGTTACTAGAGACCAGGTACTTGGACGTTATAAATTATTATTACAACGAGCAGCATTCGGAAGCGATTCATCCATGGGTACCTCACAGCGATCTGCACGAAATCAGCATAATTTATTGCCAAGTGTGGTTTTTATTCCCACCCAAATTCCGTGAAATAACATTATTTTTAATTAATTTGTTTCGGCTTCTTCGTTGTCGACGCAGGACACTGCCGCTCGACTTGCCCCGCCTTACCCGAGGCCCATTTCAAATTTTCCCAGTACAAAACCACAACCCACAACATCCTCACGTCACACGCTGTGAATGCTACCAAGTTTCCAAAAGGAGAATAGCGGCGGGAATACGGGACGGCTCTAATTTATTGCTAATGAGGTTCGATGAGAACCATTGCCGTGCTGCCGTGCTCTCCTCCACGATCGATGATACCTTTCGTGAACCAAATACAAACCAGCTTTGGCACGTAAACGCAACGGTAGGAGAATCCCGATCTTTCCGTCAGCGCAGGGTCAATCCTGCAGGTGATGAGGGAATGACTTTTGTTTGATTTTCCCAACACTCAGTGCGCCCTTTTACCTTTGCTTATCGCTCTGCCGTCTGCAGCATCCTAGCTAATGGGACTTTCCCCAGGGAACACTTCGAAGAGGTTGTGCGGACTCCACCCGGGGAATAATTAATTTGCAGCTATATTTCGTCAAACGACAAACCCATTTCTCTCGTACATCGTACCACACCCAAGCGGTAATTAATGTATTTTTGTCACTTTCTGTAAACCTCACTAACCCTTTCTCTTGTACTTCGTTTAGGGTGGGTAAAGACTTAACAACCCGTGTTTTCTAGGCTTTCTACACCCACCAATCGCTATGGGGCGTGTGAATTGAGTTCCTTCGAGAAACGATTTTTTTCTCTATATTACTCAATCGCTTGTGAAACCTTTATTCAATATTTCGTTAATTAGCCTCAATTGTGAAAACGTTTTGGTTACAAGACTACAAACCATTTTTTTTTGTAGGAAATTATTTGTTCATAGGAAATTTCACACACGTGTCCAATTCATTTTCTTCTGCCACATCAAAGCTCTACGATGCAATGGATCACATTTTGGTCGAATTAAACACAGCGTTCAAACATGTTCCATTCAAGAAAGGATTGTTTAAGTCTTCTCAAAGTCTCGTGTTGTAAAGATCCGATTCAAAAAATTACTAAACCAGTTTTCAAAACAATGACACGATATATAGTCTTTCAAGTTCTACGCTTTCCGTGTGTTCTTATTGCAGGCTGTTAGCAACATATTTCTAATTTAGTGTTTTTCCAACGCATACGGTATGTGGAGGTACTTCAATTATATCTCACTGTAACAGCGTCAATCACCGTGAGCCGCAAGCGATCCATGTTCAATTTGAATACGGCCCTTAAAAATACTTTTAGAATTACTTACAGCACTGCAAACCAATAAATCTATTATTACAATGTATCTAAGTGCATTAGAGAAGAACAATCATTTTGTCACTTTAATTATAGGAATTGTTTCCATAACCTGTATTTTTATAGGAATATAACGCCAAAAGCTGGGGGGACGAATACTTTTTGTGCACTCGTTAGATGAGTTTTTTTTTTGTTTTTTTTTTACGAGCTTCAGTTTATATTGCACTATTTTAGTACATTTTTTGGGTCAAAGTGTGTCCTTTTATCAAACCACATTATTGCTTTTACTGCCCCTTACCTATTGCGGCCTTTTGACGTAAAATATTCAGCTAGACTTGTTGGACTCAATGTAAGTGAGTTTGACAGATATTTTCTAATATCAAATATGCCCTATGAAAACGCGACTAATGAAAAATAAATAGTTTCAATTATCCTTACCGCGCAGCCAGACGAGATGAAATATACAGCGAAATGAATTATTTTACAGGTGAAATATTTTACAGGTAAAGCTAAAGGGTTGGGGGAGATATAACGTCCGCTTTCGAAAATCACTCAAAAAGAGTATCTTCTTAAGCGAAACATGCACAAATCGGAAGAAATGATGAGCTGTTGGTTGAAAATTAACGAAATGTTTGATATTGAAGTTTTTAAATGGATTTAATTGCGATTTTGTACACGTTATTTGTTTATATGGCACATCAGCTGGTTGCTGTGATATGTTATCAAACCAATATTTGGCCTGTTGAATAGTTCATTTCGCCTGTACATTTAAAATCGTCTTGCCGTGTGGTTATCATTAAAATAGGATGTTACTTTCGAAGTAAATTGAACATTGTTTTCTCACATAACACAAAAACAAAAGAGCTCATAGAAAAAAAACAGCAATTTTGTAAAAAAAAAACAGTTCCAGATTTGAAGCAAGCAGTACAAATAGTCAAATTGTTTAACAATACTGATCTGAAACAGTATGTAATATAAATATTGGGGTATATGTTTTATTCTCAACTCTGCGGCCCGTGAATACTCACAGTCACACTTTATATAATACACTTTATACTCGCAGTCTTCTGATGAAATGAGTTTGACACAGCTGCATTAGAGGAATTGGTCATGTCACATGGCTCATAGGATATCCCTATTAGTTCCATTTATTTCTCTTGCTGAAGCTGAATAAAACGTAAAACTTTTCGCGATTTCCCTCCGAGCAATGGACGGGAAGAACTGCAGCACGCGGGCGGGATACGTTCGTTCGTCACGAATAGGACTAAACCATATACAGAAGCTTCACCAACACAAATGTCCCATCACAACTGTCTATGTTCCAGGAATCCAGATAGACTCTAGCTATCCTTTGCTATAACGAAGAGTTTTGTTGAACTAGTACAGAACAAGGTATTGTTGCCCTTCTTTCCCTTTATCTTGCCTGTACGTTTATACGTTTAATATTCTCGTGATTATCTTTCCGGCATTTCACCAAACGCTCGGAAAAACTCTAACCATTGCAACCAATGAATGCACTCCGCACTTATGTCTCACGAATAAAAAAAATGTTCCAAATGATCCAACCTTTGTTGTGATCACCCAGTATAGATTCTCCCGCATTGTGGTAACCATAAGGACTTGTTACTTTTGGATGCGCACCAATGCGACAGCTTTCGATGAATTTGGTTATGGACTGTTATTGGGGGCCTTTACGATTCTAGTTAGTTTTTTGTATGGAGTTTGACAGTTGGAGGCTGAAATCATGTAAACAATCCATACAAAACCACACAAACAACTAGCCTGCGATTTGCAGTCTAGAAAATTTTAGCACAAAAGCTAGAATTAGATTCGAGTACCTGCTCGAAAACACGGTGTTGTTTACATTTATCCCAAGGTGCATTAAAGAGATCAGGTGGTGGAATCTGGAATCAAAGTGTATGTAGTCCAGGTGGTCTCATAACATTTTTTCATAACCAATTTTGAACATCACTTTTTGGCAGAACGGGTGAACTTTTTCTCAAACAAGCTTTCTGGAGGCTTGACGAATACTCAAAACACTCTTACAATCTTCATTCAGAAGCAGAAACGATAAAAATCAGCCTTCTAAATTCATACACCTTGGGATAAGCTCACCTCTATGTTATACTCACTTAGATAGCTGCTCGAAAACTGCTATACAATGCAAACAGCTGACAGGCTGAAATTTCAGCCTACGGTTTTCAAACGGAAAGGGCCCCATTGTTTGTTTTGATCACGAAAGCATGAATGAATTTTGTCGAAGAATGTAACGATTCATCTCGATTCCGTGATTCTGTTACATGTAGGTATCATATGAAAGTATCTTTTTAAGCAAGTCCAGCTAAAGAAAACTCACACTTATTTACACCGTATAGCAATTTTATATTGGATTGACTATCCAGCTGCGTGGTTAATGAATAATGTCTCGAAAGCCTGTTGTAGTATAGGCTTGTCATGTCCGCGTAGGACGTTACGCCAAATAGAAGAAGAAGCAATTTTATACGTATTAAAAATACAAACTATTTCAGTCTCTCATATGATATAAAATCACATAAAATATTCGTTTGTTTTAAACAGTGTTAAAAACTTCACTAAATAATAAAATATGGTTATTAATAGTCTCAAAATATAATAAGTATATATTTAGATAACACTTATATATGTTTCAGATTGTTTCCACTTCTTTCACGGCCCGCTACAACGAAAACAACATACTTAATACTTACTTACTTATCCGGCGCTACAACCGCTTTGCGGTCTTGGCCTGCCTCAGGAGTGTCCGAAACCGCTCACGGTCTCGCGCCTTCGTCTGCCAGTCCGTTATACTTAATATCATTGCACATACTTAATATCATTGCCAATTATGCTGCATATCTAAATAAGGAGTCCTTTCCGTTGTAAGTTCGTAGGCTGAAATTTCAGCCTGTCAGCTGTTTGCATTGTATAGCAGTTTTCAAGCAGCTATCTAAGTGAGTATAACATACAGGTGAGCTTATCCCAAGGTGTATGAATTTAGAAGGCTGGTTTTTATCGCTTCTGTTTCTGAATGAAGCTTTGAAGAGTGTTTTGAGTATTCGTCAAGCATCCAGAATGCTTGTTTGAACAAAAATGTTCACCCATCCTGTCAAAAAGTAATATTCAAATTTGGTTTGAAAAACGTGCTATGAGACCACCTGCACTACACTTACACTTTGATTCTAGATTCTCCCACGTGATCTCTTTCATGCACCTTGGAGTAAATGTAAACAACACAGTGTTTTCGAGCAGGTACTCGAAAATCTAATTCTAGCTTTAAAGCTAGAATAATCTAGGCTGAAAATTGCAGGCTAGTTTTTGTGTGGTTTTGTATGGAGTGTTTACATGATTTCAGCCTCCAACTGTCAAACTCCATACAAAAAACTAACTAGAATCGTGAAGAGCCCCTAAATTAGATTAATAAACTGATTTCTGTTTGACACGTCCACAAGAGGTACAAATTTGATCATGGAAAAGATATTTTTCACGGAAAAGAACTGGTTTACATAAAATAACAGATTATCATTCGTTGCCGCAATGCGATTATCAAGACTTCTATAATACTACGGTATATTTATTCACTCGATTGTTAATGATCCTATATGCATCCATCGCAATGCGGCTATCTAAGAAAACGGAGCGTATAGCCGCTATGCGGAGACGCAAGAATTCATTCAAAGACAAAAAAGACCATCACATCACAGACCACCAACTTGCTAAGAAAATGTGGAAGTCAAAGGTGATGAGTATTAATCACCAGTGTATGTGACCTACTTCGGTTTCTTTGAAGTATTCCATTTGCATGTTTTCCATGTACTACTAACATCGCCGGCCCAGTAACCATCTAACCGAATACGCAATTGCATTTCAATGAAAAGTGATCAAAAGCGTGCACAATCTTTGAAAACATGGAACGAGCTTGTCTGATTGTGGGTCGCAGTTGTACAAGAACTTTGCAAGGGTGTAACAGCGCGACATTGCCCGCTCTGACTGTTGCTCAATCAATCACCTTCATCTTATCGTACGGCGAACAGCATGATGGCTTCATCCCTGCAGCTATAAACCATCGCTAGTGGGATGTTGTGATCGAGCGGAGCTCAAGAACACCCGGTACCATTCCAGTTATGACGAGCAAGAATTCGAGAGTCAAGAAAAACGTACCATTTGACAGTGCAAACCTAACATCAAGCAACGAACGAAGCACTGCAAAGTGTAGCACAACCTGACGACGCCTATGACTTATTTCTGTTAGATCGAACCAAAACATGCCACTGGCTGCCTGTTCTGGCTTTTGCTTGATGTCCTCAATGTCAGCCAGGTTGATGCTTCAAAGCACTTACGAGCGCATAAACAATTGCGCTCAAATTTGTTAGATCTGTCCATCATTTCTTGCCCCGAACGTTTGGTGGCAGCTTGGCCTGGCGGTACATCGCTCCGTGACTACACACATCCTATTAGTCTCCTTTGGGGGTTACCAAAGCTCGTGTCGAAGCTTTCTTGAGCCGTGCGAAAGTTAAAGAAAGTGTACCAAAAAAACAACAAACCAAGCCAGCGCGAGCTGAATCATCTTACACGACGAATGCGATGCAGGACAACGGACAACATGGGGCATGGCACAGTGTGGAGAAAGCATTCAGCAACGAAATCCAAAAACACAACCATCACATTACTTCACGGTTCGGTGGAGAGCACCAGCCGGTGCTTCCGCCATGCGTCGGAAATGGAAATGGAACACTTAATAAGACAAATTGCCATCACACCGTACAGTGCCGGGCGCGCCATTTCCGCTACTTAGGCAAAACAAAAAAAGGCTCCCGAACGAACCATCTGCTTCGGGATCGAACGGAATCGAGGGTTTCGTTACAAGTTTCAGCAGATTTTATTTTCGGTTTTCCACGTATGCAGGGTTCGCATTTGCTAAAGCACACCTTTAAAGAGATCTCATTGACGCCTGTTTTACTTTTGGCGGAGAATCATAATAATCGACCCAATTTATCAACCTCAGAAATGGATTAAATGCTCCAAATTCAATCTTCCACAATTCTGGTTATTCAAGAAAAAGTGATAAAAACTCAAAACCCCATTTTTGAAACATCAAAACATGCTCTTATCTTTAAGATTCTCTTTAACCAACAAACTCAACCTTATTTAAACCATTACCTTAATGCTACCTACAGCAAATGCCAGAAAAACAAAAAAAAAGAAAGCCAGCTAGCTGCGTCAGTATAATACCGTTCACTTTAATCAACCGATCCTGCTGGCAACACATTTATTTAGTGATAACCGATTTTTTTTTCGTTCATCAACTTACCGAAAAATTGTTAAGAAAGATAATGCTACAAGGGAAGGAGCGATCGGGCAAGGTGCAGAAGGGAGCGTAAAAAATGTAAAACAAGCTCATAATTACCGCCGCAGACGATAATTGCGCCAAATCGGGCCAATTATTTAAGTGACTTTGATGCTACACGTTTCCGGACACGGAGTATGGCGAATGGCGAATCCTGGTTGACCGGGCTCTGGCATGCGGCGCGGAAGCGTGCCGTTTCCTTTATGATTATAATGGATAATTTTCATAAGGCAGATAACGTTTCTTTCAAGTTGTGCGGGAACATGATCGCTTTGGGCGGGAAAAAGGTAATTCAGGTATGCAGGTATGCTAGAAAATGGAATTTGCATTATCGACGTTTCTTATTGTTTTATTTATTTTTCTAAACGCGTATTGTTTTTTTTTAAATGACTAATTAATATACATCTCGTTGAGTGTAGTTTTAAGAAGGTTACACATCAACGCCAATTTGACAGCTTCTTGAGAAAAATTGCACTGATTTGATTTGATGTGCACTTTGATTTGATGTAAAATAAATCCTCTTTTGATGGAATTTTAAAAACTATTTCAAAAAGTTACAGTAATTAATACAACGAACAAGCCGTTCTTATTTGTCGGATATTTGAGATACGCAGTTTCTTTCCACGTTAATAGTGTATCCCGGAGACAACCTGTATTGTGCTGCTTTATCTCCACATATAGCCATGTTGACGGTCATGTTACACTCAAATATCGAATGTGTCAAAGCACATTAATCACTTTCCAAAATTGGTCGTTTGTTTGGTCGGCATGTTTGCGGTACCTTTAGTTCACACTACAAAGATTGCGAGGTTTGTGTACAAGCGTCCCGAGTGGAGCATTCAGGCACATATCAGAACCATCCCGGATCTGCGAAAATCATTACATTAGTGGCTCGATACGCGCTTTAATTGGTGGTAAAGCGCTGCCCAAAGGCCGTTTCCGTGGCAAACGGAAACATACAATTACCTATGAAGGTCTTCATTGCAAGCGAGCAACCTTTTTTTGTTTATATCTACAATAATCCACCCGACTAATGGAAGACATCAGCTTCCGTGAACCGTGAGCCGATCAGATGGCACTCCGTACCGACAGATGGCAACTATAATTACCTCCCAGCACGGAACACACATATACACCGCGCGAGGAATTGGATATTTTTGCCACCATTTCACGCAACGTCGACCTGAGAGCAGCTGCTTACTATCAGCTGCAGAAACCACGGGTGGGATTGCAGTCGGACCCGAAGCCACGGTGCTCTTCATGGTCCTTATCACACGATAGCGTACACCCACCGAGACGAGCAGATTAATTATGGTAAGACGTGTTGGTTTGATGAATACTTGTCTTTGCGGTCGGCTGTCGGCAAGATTCCAGATTGCCGATTGGTTTCGGATTTGCGCGTAATTAGAGTGCAGTCGGGTTGGAGCTGTGGAGGACGTTACAACAACATCTGCATGCAACAGCGTGGAACGTAATTGCCTCACAGAGGCTGGGGTTGTTATCAAATTGGCGGTGGATGTGGCCACGTCACGGCAGGTCTCTCCCAATCACTGTGATGTGTTGGTGTTTGCAGAATCGATGAGGAGTCTTAATGGTGTTGACGTTGAATGCAACTTTTTAAAGCGAGACGCATACTTTTGAACAAACACATGCATCGATTTAAGGTAAATAAATAAAACAAGTTGAATCATGAACATGATTATTATCCTAGCACTAATTAGTTAATAGCTATGTGTATTTAGAGTGTTGATTCTATTTTATTTAAACTTTAGAATCCAAATGATTAGTCATTTTGATAATAATTGCACAACAGCGCACAACACAACACCAAACTGTTCATCTTCATTGTTTCTGCTCCGTAACTTTCCTTTCAGATCGTTTCCCCACCAAGCTCTTCAACCCAATACCAACGCCAAGCGATTTTCAAGAAGTAAAACAAACAAAACTCGAACCACTTTTTGTTACACTTTATTACCATACATCATTTACAGCATCCATTCCCAAACCGTTCACGACATTCGGGTCACTTTAGCATATTGTATTGTCCCCCGTCCCTTTAGTAAACGTATCCTCCGAGGCTACCAACACCGGTGTAGCTAGCGACCGCAGGTGTACCAGCGGCTACAACCGCTGCCGACGGATACGTCTGTATGACCTTCGTGTACGTGCTGGTGGCGGGATGAACGATTTTGCTGTAGGTGGCCGCCGGAGCCGCAAATCCGCCATATCCGTATCCTCCCGTGCCGAACCCTCCGTAGCTGGCCGGATAGAAGCCACCATAGCCGAACTTGCTATGTGCCGCATCGTAGGCCGCCGTATGGTACGTAGCTACGTGGGGGGGGGGGGGAATAGATGAAGGAAGCAACCCATTTGAAAAATGAAACATGTAAAAACTTTTGCCCATCCCAAAACCCCGTTGCCTTTACCTGCCGCCGGTACAGTGTAGGTTGATTTGATCACGGTCGGGGTGACGTAAGCTGTGGCAGGATAACCGGCCAGTCCAAGGGACGTATCGTACGCACCAAACCCGGTTAGCCCGGTGTATGCAAGACCAATACCACGCTTTTCCTGGTGTTTTGCTCCACCTTCAATCGCCACCGTCTGTTGCTGTCCGTCTAGGGGAGCACTAAGGACAACACCAAACACGGACACGATCACAGCAAGGCATACCTGCGTAGCAAACGAGAAGGAAATTTTCAATGAAATACTATTTAGAACAAAATTTAAAATAAAATTTCACATTTCTTGCTATTATTTAATATTAATATTATATTAGCTTCGTTCGTTCTGCTTTCCAGCATAGGTTACGCGTTTCTGTTCTTGGAATGCCTTTTAAGTGGATGCCATTAACCGCTCGTATAATCTATTCCGATAAAAACTGCCAATATAATACCAAATCCAAATAATATTTCCAAATCAATCCCACCCAAATTGCTTTACTTCCAGCGTGATTGCCTTTTTGCCATGGTACGCAAACATTTGTCAACGCTTTGTCTCGCGCACGAGTCCGACTAGCGAGCGGCTCCACATCACGCCATAATGAACGCTTTATTGCTGGCTCCTGGACGACCGTCGGACGTGTGCCGTCGTAAATCTGGTCCCGGTATCTCGCGCTCGGCAGGTTTGCGGTTACTGGTCGCAGCCAATAAACTCACCAGACACGCTCACTAGCCGGTTCTGCTTCCCGATCATATCGACAGCGTCAACCGACCTCAACGACTCCGGCCCGTCGTCCGGCCAGTAGTATGCTCAGCTGGGATTTGGGTCCGAAAATCACGACAGTGAAATGAAATTTTAATCAATGCTTCGGCGTCAAACCGTCCAAAATGCCAGCGCAGCGACACGGGCACAGCAAACGCTTCCAAAGCAGTAGTAGCAGCAACCGGTGCATCCGCAGCGAAAGCGCTGCGCACATTAGCTAACAGCGGTAACGGCCGTTTTCTACCTTCCTGGTAAGCGACCATTTGCCACCGAGCACTGATAAACGATTCTTCCCGGTGTCTTTTTTTGGTTTTGAGTGCGACCCAACTGCAAGGATGAGCCGCATCCAATCCATCGCATTGAACCGCAAGCTCGGTGTAGTTTACCTAGATGAAGTGCTTCGGTGGGTAACGTGCTTCAACAAACTTCGGGCACGTCGCACTGCGACGAACTTCGACTACACCGTGTGTATGTTGGTCCAAATTGCAACGTTTCTGTTCATACGCTTGCCGTCGTGATTGCATGATTGATTCGGAAGGCACTGGTCCTTCCAAGTGCTGGTGCTACTGACAGGAACGTAGAACAGAGAAGTACGCTCCCAGGGAAGCAATAAAACACCCAGTTCCAATCGAAAGGTGCAGCTGCATGGTTTGCTTCAGCATCCAAAACGGTTCACTTTCGAGCAGTCAAAGTTAATGAGTTCCTGAACAGGAAAAGGCAAAGCATACGTTACCGGAGCACACACTCGCGAACGCTAATTGAAGCCAAAATGGAAGACCAACGGTGGAGAGCCACGAACGGCACTGTCGAGCAAGTAGCCTGCTGTTAAAGGTAGGGTCCTGGGTCTTGAATAAACATAACTTCCTACTCAGCAATTTCACTTACAACAGCAGACAGGCGTTTACTTTACTTTTTCTGTCGAGTTTTAACCGAGTCAAGGATTTATCTCGGAAAAAAAAACAACGAAACAGGAGTCGTGGTTCCCACGCTTACGTTTTCTCACTAGCCCTGATCACTCGTTTTTAACTAATGTTTGGACGGGTGCATAATACGTGGAACATTTTTAACAGCCATCTTAAAAGCATGTATTCCCTCTCGTCCTAATTAGTCACCACGTTGCCGGGAACTACGAACATGAACTATAAGTCGAAGTTAGTTTTTCGCCATCCGCCGAACACGGAGTCCTAGCTCCTAGCGATTGCTAGTTTGTAGGAAAAAAAAATCCACCAACTCTTGCCAACAGGCAACTACTATAACCCGCTCTCGAACATCTTGCACGAAGCATCAGCAGCCGGCTTAGCAGCGAGGAGAAAAGTTGCGGAACTCCAGTTGTGCCGTCGACAGCGCCACTACAACATCCGGATGATCCGTTACATCGGCAGTCATCGGCAAACTTTTCCGAGCTTCCTAAGCAGTCGGCCCGCTGTTCCAAGACACACGAAATCGGGTTGAAGTTGCCACAACACGCTCGTTTGGCTGGTGGGGGAGTCTTCACTGAAAACAGGATAAACTTTCCATTCTCGCACTCACCCACCCGTCCGCTCGATGAAGTTTCCGTATCAACGCCACACAGTAGAAATGCCCCGGCCCACAACGACGACCCAGTGGCATCCAGCGGAACTCAGCGGTACAAGACACAGTGCACGACAGTAGATATTCATTAGCAGCTTGGTTCCACGTCTTCCAACTTCCTATCGAATCACATGTGCAGAAAAGTATCTAACCTTCGCATCAACATCCCATACCGTGGTACCATCTGGTGCTCTGGTCAGCGTTTCCGGGGGTACTCCTCCAACGGTTGGAACGGTCGAGCTCGGGCGCAACTATACGACACAACTTTACGCCACAAGTGCACTCACGGTAGCGCGGTGCTCGGTCGTGATTGCAACGATACTGGACCGCGTGGCGATCTTGGTGCCCGGGCCAGGTGATGATGTTCCTACACCCGTTTTGCTACCAATTTACCCTTCCGAAGAGGCGAGTGGGACCACTGGCAGTCACAGTGGTAAAGTTCTACGACCGCTTCGTGATTACTTTTCCTTAGGTGTGGAATTAAGCGACCCGCAACGAACGAATGAAAGAATGTGCTCCCCGGTTATTATTTCGTGTGTCCGCACCATATGCTAACAGTTCGAACTTGATGTTACAATTCCGTTCTGCAACTAATTTAGTTATCTTTGATTACACTGGACACACTGGTTGATGTAACAGCAACGAAAAAAGGAAACCACTCCAAACTATCTCTAGGTGTAATGGAACTGAAATCTGTTCATCGTGTGGGAACCATCCTTTACTTTGGTCTTGTAATTATTTATAAAGGACCGTTGTTGCTACACTATGCGCAAATAGAATGGCATTTACTCTTTACCCTACCAGACTTATGGTGACCTTTATCCACCCCATACGTAATCTATCCCTGCCGTTAAAACTCCAAACTTCAATGCCTCAAAAACTGGTCTCGTAAAACTTTATCTCAGCCAGCTTCAGTGACAGAAGCATAAGTCATCGACTTCAGCTATTCGAAAATTGCTCTCTTAATTCGTACGTTTAAAATCAATATTAAATCTCCTTCTCTGCGCCAGCTCCACTCATGGCTCGGGCTCGGCTGGGTGTAAACTTTCAAATTAAGCGTTCACATTTGAGCAGCCGTAAAAACGTACCAGTCTTCCCCACCGAGGTGCCCGAAAAGTGTCCCTGGCTGGCTCCTTTCAGCTGATTATTTTTCATTCCCACTCTCTCGCTCTCTTGTGCTCTCTCTCTCTCTCTCTCTTCTTCTCTCCCTCCTTTTCTATCAGATATATTTAGGCAAAAAAGCGTCTCATCTCCGTGGAAACCTCAAACCCATAGAAAGAAGTAAAAACAGGTACTGGGAAACGGCTCTGGGTGTGTGTCTGGCTGAGGCAAAGAATCAGTGCCGAAAGCCTCCCCCAGACACGAGGGAAAACCTTTTCGATGTTACGGTTTGACTATCTTCCAGCTCGCACGCTTTCCGGATCTGTATGCAATCGGCTGGTTGGCCTAGCATCCATCTCTTCTTTTTATTGCCCTCTATCCCTCCCCCACCTCCCCTTCTTCCAACAGAACCCTATCCACCCAAAAACAGACGTCCTTTTTTTCTCCTCGTTGTAGTTTTTCGTATCCCATTTTGGGAACGGCGATGAGTAGTTTCTCATTTTCTTCACTTCGTTCCACCTTACTTCCACTGACATGCGGTTGCGGGAAATGGATTCGCACCAGCATTAAAAGCTCGACTGGCTTTTAATCCATTTTTCCTCCCTTTCCACTTCAACCCGCCCCTCCGGTAAAGGAACGGCGGCAACTTTCATTAACTTTTGCCATCGCCAAAGTAGGTTCCACTCGACAGGTTCATTATCGATCAGGCGCGAAAAAGTGCACGAAAGAGCAGTAGGGACGCAGTGTGACAACAAACCATGCGATTCCTGCCTAACGTGTTTCGGGTATGGGGGAGCTAGAAAAAAAAAGCAAAGGATAAGATCAGCCACTTATTACCATGCCGCCTGTACGATTTCGTTTCGGGTTTTGATTTGCTGGTTTCATTTCCTCCGTTCCTTCGTTCGCTTGGGCTCCACTTTTTTCGCAACGCAAACCATCAATTCTGTGCGGCCCTGCGTTCCGTTGGGATTTGGCTATGATTTGAGCACACTTTTTCTGTACAGGTTTTTTGCTCCGCCATCATTCCCATGCATTCGACGGTCGGTATCGAAATGTTTGTAACTCTTTTTTTGTGATACATTTTTCATTCATCGGTGTGTTGTAGTACACTTCCGTGGTGAGGTTTTTTTTGCCTTCCACGGCCACAGTTAGCAACTATTTTTGCCAGAGTTTGGGCAGCCCTTTCTTTCCTTTGGCTTTTCTTTTGGTTTTGAGTTTGTTGTTTGCCAGATCGTAAAAGAAGATTAAAGTCAAATAAACCATCCATTCGGTTTGGGCCTAACGGTGCTGGTCTGGAGAATGTCCCTTTCGACAACAACAAGATAACCCAAAGCGAGCACCGAAAGCTGAAATCAAATTCTTATCGATTTTACGAGTGTCAAACAATCTCTTCTTCTTTTTGTTTCTATTGTTTTTGCATTGCAAATGGTTAAAGGTATAAAGTTGTGTTTGTCACATTACGTCGTGACGCAAAAAAGAGAACAAATTAAACTTTAAAGAAAAAGCTCACTCAAAGATGTTCATTCACTTTCTTCCAATGTTGTGCAGCTCACAAGCAATCAACCTGCCTTCTAATTAAATCTCTAAACAATCTCAACTATTTACTGCGACTCTACAAGTGCAACTATGGTCGTATTTTCCCTCCAACAGTAAAAGTTTTAGAACCTATTTTTTGGGTTGTAAAAGTACATTTAAACTTATTTTCGCTGCACCCGAAAATAGGTAAATCTAATGAATGAAATTCCCGCTCCACGCGACCGTATACTATCGCATCCGAGCATAAAGCAACAACTTTTCACCGCTTAGTTACTGCTATGGTAATACTCACAACAACTGAAAAATACCAACGCTTCTACCAACGTCTGATGCATCGTGTGAAGAGAGTAACACCCTTCAACACCGTTTGTCACACAGCTAATTAAAGTTTCACTCGCATAAACTCTCGCAAAACAACTCGGAGTGTTGGCCAGCAACTATGCAAACTTTGTAACAAACAAGAAGGATCCTTCATTCGTTGGTAGTAATGGTGCATTGGGACTATGCTTTGGACCATCCTTGCAGCTGTCATCAACAAAGAACAAAATAACAGCGGAGGAACAGGTTTGAACCCATGCTAGTGGAAATGCTGTACGACAGAACAGATATACGTAAGTGTGGTTTCTAACACTCTTTGCCGTTTTTCTCTAATATGTTTGTAGAGTTTTGTGCCGACCTTGCACTATAGTTATCAAGGACACTAGCCAAGAATAGGAATCTCAAAATGGTCGATGTGCTTTTGGCCACAAATCAATGTTTGCTATTTTACTCCCACGAAAGAATTCAAATTTACTTTCCAAGCTCTTCTTCAATGTTACTGTACGGTTTTAACTGCGTATCATGAGCATTCCTTAACTGTCCTTCTGCTTGTGAATACGTTCTTACGATTGTCCTTCACGATCACCCTCCTTACACAGCTTGCGCGTTATCACAATACCAGCAACTCATTTGATTTTTTCCACGACAAACTGGTTTTTCCCACCCTTCAGTACTTCAGTTTTTATGCATTTAATCCAGGGAACCGACACAATAAACAACCTCGCTAATAGGTTGAGCAGCAGTTTCGAACGAACTGCTTTTTCTCTTTTAGCACAGCAACATTTTCTCCACCACAACTTTGCACAGTTTATCGAAAGTAGTTCAGCAAACCCCTGGCCACGCCAAAAACCCCGTAAAAAAGCGCACTTTAACACCCACAGCGTGTGGGTAACAGGGCCACCGACGGAGCTATTATCACACGTCACGCTTCTTCGTTTCTCTGCAGGACAAATTTTCGGTTGAACTTCGGATGCCACCGTTCAGCTCAGCTTACTCACCAGCACTTTCATCTTGTGGATGGTTTTGATTTTTTAACGCTCTACACTGCGATGCAATTTGCCAATGCACTAACTACTCTCTAGGTACTGGAGAACTGTACGAACGATAAGAATGCACTGCTACTGTAGCTTAGGCAAACGCTTATATTTATACACCCAGCTACGGCCCCCCATTGCTAAGGTATTGCCTAATTGGGGGAGGCCAACATTGCTTTGAACCTCTGGGAGGAGGTCATACATGCTACGGGAAAATGCATCGAGAATCGCCCTACCCTTTCTCTGGCTCAGATCGGCTGGATGGAAAGGGTAAACAGATGAAAATGATAATTATGCAACACGATGCTTTTCCCATCCCGCTCGGCGAGGGTTGCGGCGTTAGAAGGGTACGGGAATGGCAGTGTTTACAGCAAAAACTCCCAGTCGATGTTCTACCATGCCGTTGCAGTGTGCATTACAGTGTTCCCGTCCGACTCATCAACTAAGTAGAGCTGATACCTTTTCTAACGTACTTGCTTGCAGTTGGATGGCTTGCAAGTGTAAAGATGGTTTAAGTATACAATAGTTGCTCTAGATCAGCCTTACTGTAAACTGTGGTCGTTGCTCTTTTTGAAAAGTCACCTAAGTATTCGTTCGCATTGTGTATGGTTTCGATTGTGTCGTTGTAGCAAGCTAAGTTTAAAATCACTTGAATTCAATTAAGCATTAAATTCAATTTTCGCAAGCTTAAAATGTGAACGAAAAAAGTATCATTTGTTTCAACTTAACACACTAATAATAAATAGCATCTAAAATACACTTAAAAAATAATCGATTGATCACATCGTTCCCCTAGAATATATCGATATACTAAATACCACATCGAATGCATTTGATGGCGTTTATTCAAATCGTAGGGAAGCAATTAGCGCTTCGAAACTGCTAAATGACTTGGCACAAGAATGCTTTTGCACATTCCATTGTGCAAGCAGTGAGGCACGGTGCAAATAACGTTTTGTTCTACCATCGCTGCACAGGCAGCTCGAGGGCGTGAAATATTAGCAAGGCTATTCCCAGGTTTAGTACCTTTATTCTTTTCACGCAAACACCTCTCCCTTTCATACACTTCGTTTCCGACGGAAGTGGTTTGATTGCCTGATTTCGTTCATCGAAGGCTATCAAACGAGCAATAGAAAGCTTTCTTCCGGGCTTTGCTAAGCGATACGTCATCAGATTCCCATCGATTGGGAAGCTAAATGCAAAGCCCCAACATAGACATCTGCTCAACGCTGAGAAAACCGTACCTCGGGCATGTCTCATTTTTTGCGAACCAGTTTTATTTCATCGGCCTCAAGCTTTCGACAATAATTACCAAGAGTACAAATGCATCTACGGTATGGTATTATCGAGCTGCTCCGCAACAAATTCTCCATTCAGCTATCAAAACACACATGGCCACTTGTGATGCTGCGGCTTGATGTTTGCATTCATACACACACACTTCTTCCAACTAGCGTGTTGCATCGTGCTGGCTGGGAACCAAAATATAAATTCGTGAATTCATTGGCATGAGATCAACTGCAGCTGCCACGCCTATGAGCTGATGATTATAACACCAAGGGTAAGACACCTCAGCAAAAACGCTACCAATCTACTTCTTTGTTTGCCAAATAATTGCTACTTGTGTACACGCTTCGTTTCAGCCTTCGCTACGTTTCGCTATACGTTTCTTAGCTATACGTTTCTTTATCATTGGATTGGGTAACAAAAAACGGCTAATTTGTGTCTGTTTTATTTCACTTCAGATTTAGTAATTACTATTGCATTGGCAAAGTTAAGTTAATATTTGGTCTTTCTCATATAAACTTAATAGTGATAGAATTTCAAATCTTACTTTTCAAATCAACGGTGAAATAGAGCTTGTTGCATGATAAGTAAAATCTATTAAAAAAATTTTGTTTTAGATCGAAATAGAAAAGAGCGGATACGAGGAGCTCAACTGCGCAACCCAACTGACGTTGCGGGAAAGTCAGTTAATCAAATTTATAGAGTTGGATTAACATTACACTTGATTTTTTTTATTAAAACAATGCAAATTAGTATATCGAAAGTGTGCTTAACCGATATTCCCTAGCTCATCATTTTTTAAACATCTTTTTATACGTAATTATTTTAATTTCAATATTTTCTAACAATTTGATGTGGTTTATGAAAAGATTATTATTGATTTTTGTGCCATTTTTTTTATTTATGCCTTTCAGTTCTGATTTGATTAATTCGAATCCAGTAAGTTTTCTATCATACGATTCAATTATTTCTAAGCACATTTTTTTTCTAAGGCTTCATTTTCTTCCAGTATTAGCTATACCACTTAATTGTTTATTTTATTTTTGCTTTAAATTGCCGCTTGTGCCCATTACATGGATATAATTATTATATTTTTGAGTTAGATAGCTATAGCAATTTTTTATATGTGTTTTCGAAACATTTCTTTTGTAAAATATTAGACCATAGACAAATAAACTGGATAATTTATGAATTCGATAAGATAGAAATACATAACACTAGCATCCATGTAAGCTTTTTATATTAATCTTGAATCATTACCAATTCTAATCTCCTTTAAGCGAAATAAAAAAATACTTCTTTTATAAACCATTTCAAATTGAAATGGCTTATTGTATAACATTATACTTAATTTTAACAGTTTTTTTTCGCTGGCTTGTTTTTATTCACATTTATTTTGAATAAATCAAAGATATTTAATTCAAAAGTTAGTGTAGATCAATACTTTGTCTATTCGTTCGCTTAAGACTTCACAAAAGATGGTTAAATAAAAATTTTACGATGAATGCGAAGTAGTGTGATTTTAAAAAATCTTTTCACAGCGCAAAATTTCTCGTATAGCTAAATACGCCTTCAGCATAAGAAATTAACTTTCAACTTTGAAATAAAATTGTATTTGTGCAATTGTTTTGCTTCATTTAAAAATGTAGAAATCATTATTTTTTTAATGAATCGAATATTATTTGTTATTTAACTTCGTCTAATCTGGCTTAAGGTAATGAATGGCTTTTTCAAATAATTTGCATAAATAACTCGTATATTTATCTAAAGAATGCTGACAATGTATTTTCAATAGTTTGTTAAGCTTTTACAATTAAACAAGGATATTTCAATATTTTTGATTAACATCTGTTCAACAAACATCCATTATCAATCCAACATCCAACATTATCAAATATTTACAATACTAATCATAAAAATTGCAAATAAAAAGAACAAAATTCTAAAAAAAAACAAAAATTCTCCCGCAGAACATAAAAAGTGTTGTTAAAAATAGTAGAACACTTACATCCCTTTATTCATTCTATGAGTAATCTGAAGATACAACAATATACTTCATTTACTTTCTTTTAGATATTGTGAGTAATATTATTCATACTTCCAATTCTATTCAATGTTCTATAGACTTTTATTAACACCTTTGACTTTACACTTCTTGGTTTTATTGACTGGATCAAATTCACGGATGACCAATCTTTCTAGTTCATTGTTGAGCATTTTCAATGTTAATTATTAATGGTTATGAATCGAGCAT
>AXCO02004444.1:0-22218 GCA_000473525.2 Anopheles melas | reverse complement strand
TCGCCTCGTCTCAAGCGCAACCGAAATACGGTACGGATGGTGAAGGGTGGGGAGTGTGGTAATAAAAAAGGTAACTGTAATAGCGAACGATGATTTCATTTCGTGATAAAGGTGTTACACATTTCACACCCTTCGAAACGCGGGGCTGCGCTCCGGTGTTCCTCCGGTGTGCGTTCGGAAGTTGCTTTCCAATGAAATGCGATTATTTAGCCTGGAGCATTTGCAGAAACGGAATGTGCAAGGGTTAGTGCGGCGGAACAGGGAGCCCGTACGTAACGAACGAACGGGGTGCAAGGTGTTGAACGGTGGGAAATGAGAATTCAAGAAATGGTAAACAATTCGCTAAACGACATTCGAACGCAGCCCGGCATCGTTCCGGCACGGGAGCGAAGAATTTTCGCCAAAGAAAATGCTCTCACTTACCGGAATACGCTTCAACAATGGTTAAGTGACGGATAAAGGCTCCGAAATTGCCGCATACAGACGCACGGTTTCTTTTCTTCGTTTTTTTTTTGTGTTGGATAGGGATTTTTGGAGAACCTATTCCAAGCAGCAGCAGCAGCAGCAGCAGCAGCAACAGCAAGCTTCGAACCGTTCTAATCCTTTTCGCGATGGTGCGATATTTGCTTGCGCGACAAAAGGAGCCACCAAACCTGCTATTTTCCTATTTAGCACAAATCTTTACACTTCATCTTGCGACACAAGAGGCGAAGGTTTTGCGTCTGTTTTCTTTGGCTGCTGCTGCCATGCTGCCTTGAAGAACGGATTCCACACCCACACCACCCAGGGGAAGCTACATCCCGCCCGCCACCCCCACCGTCTCGCCGGCACAACTGAATGGTATATTTTGTTTTTCCGAAAAACCCGGCACATTCTCATCCGACCGTTGACGCCAGCCTGCCAGCCAGCCAGCCAGCCAGCCAGCTTCATCATGCGGAACTCGTTAAAGTGCAGCCGAAGGATTCCGTTCCTGGGCGCGTTCCGTTCACAGCGCGAACGAACACACGGCTTACGGCAAAGGAAACTTTTAATGAATCTCGGTGCCAACCCCCCCCCCCAAATCTTTGCCCATTTCGTGCGCGATCTTTCGCTTGCAGTTTAGCGCGCGTTGCCCGCCTGAAGGACGCAACGAGCGGCGGAGGGAAGAAACGAGAGGGTTCGTCGCATTCTCTGTGCGCACTCAGTCATTTTCCATATCTGCGGACCGGGGCGGTGACGATTCCTCCAAACTGCCTTCAGTCATCGGTTGGGCCGGGCAAGAAATGGAGCAACAACAAAAAAAGACACACGAAAAGTCCTGTGCCGCACGCTCTGGTGCAGCATGCTAATGGGTGAAACTCGACGAAAAACCGCCCCAAGGTGTTTCTTATTACAAATAATGGGAGCTTAAATTCTTATCCGGGAGCAGCGAAACTCGCGCAACTCGATTAAGTTTTCAGCGGAAAGCTTTCACGAATCCGGCGTAAATTCGCTTTGACTGTAATTACTTTGCAGCCGGATATTTGCCAATGATAGAGAGATCGTAACCAGTGTCGTTGTTGTTTTTGCGTTACGGTTAGCCCTTTTTCGGTAAGGACGGTGCCACTGTGCAGAGGGTTGGTTGGTTATGGCGTTCTCACGGTTTTTTTAAACTATTCCATGAATGTTGTTCTGTATTTTTTAAAAAGATTTATAGATAAATTTGTTTGTGTTGTTCTTTTTAAAAGGCAGTTTTACTTTGGTTTTAAATAAAAGTTTTCCTAGCACATAATTATTATTATGAAAAAAAAACTCGTCCACCATGAATTCTTAACGAGAACCCCAAACTGTAGTGTTACACATAACATTAAAATATAAACACAAACGTACACAAAATTTGCATTAAAAAAATTGACCAAATTTTTCGATTTGTCATGGGTTTTTCTTCATCCGTATTAACGAAATATTAATTGCACTTTTAATTAAAGTATCCCATAAGTCTGCAGACGAAATTCGACACCCCTTTTAATGAAACACTAGCCTTGATGATCAAATAGTGAAGAAACTTTGATTAGAAGCTTGCACGATCAAAGAACTGCACCCCGTAGCGTCTAAAAAGAGACTCCGTGCGGCAGTTTGTGGACGGTGTATAAGCCTGTTCCGGCATGTACAACATCGTGGCACTATTAGACAACAATTAGCGCAGCCAAACTAAGTCCAGTTCTGAATGACCGGCGACCCTGAGCGACTTGAAGTCCGAGAGGCAAGTGGCTACATCGTTGCGTTAGCTAGGCCAGGAGGTCGCATGCAACCGGCCAACATATCAGTAGAAACAAAAACACATCAGTAGAAATCGCGTCAACAACCTTCGCAGCAGCAAGCAATGACGTTAAAACTCCATTCTATCATTTCAAGCGAATTTCAGGCTGAATTTCGATGTGACAACCTTGTACGCGAACCGGTCGAAATGCGTCGTATTGTATTTTTTTTTTCAATATGATGCTAAAACTGGATTCCAACAAATGTGCCGTGAAAACTGAGAAGGAATAAAAAACGAAGTAAATCCTAAAAACATGCACATGTACGCATTTCTTCGTCCGCCATGGCAAAAAGTCCGAATAACTGACGAAAGGTCGCAGATTTATTTTTACAAACAAGCTTGAATAATTTCCTTTGAAAGGATGTTGATGGAAAGCAATTATCTTGCTTAGTTTTTTTTTATACAACCAGCCGAAAAAGTCAATTTTTAATGCAAACTTTATCAAAGGCCGCTTTTAGATCGGTAAAGATACACACATTTTTCCATGCTGTTCACAGATTTAGAAACAAATCGCGTTGAATGTGTTGATGTGGAGCATTTGGGCTTTAATAATTTGTTGATGCTCTTAGAAGTGAGTCGTGCATTATCATATCTATTACTTTTCCACATTCCATTTCCCTTATAGAAGAAGAGTACTATAAGGCAAAATTGTTTTTGATCAAACAACGAACGACAATTAATAAATAATTTATACCAAGCGCTATTTTCTCAAGAATTTATCACCAGCTTTTTCGCATTTTGAGGTAGCAAGATGGCGTGAAGGCCGGTATAACAGATTGGCGGACGAATGTGCTAGACCTTGAGCGGTTTCGAACACTCCTGCAGTAGGCCAAGACCGCAAAGCAGATCAGTTGTAGCGCTGGATAAGTAAATAACTTATCTCATTTTCAATTCATCAATGCTTTCTCTTACTTTGCTTGTCTTTTTTTAATTAAAGCAGGATGACTTCAGCTTGTTTTCTTCATTTTTTTCTCAAAATACGGATTCTTAGCATGTTTAACTTTCTTCATTTTGCTATCCAACTGAACAACTCTCTTCAATACCTAGTTCTATCATTTCTGTTCCCACAATTACAACCTCCATTTCACAGCGTTGCCATTTCTTTGGAACTCAACGAATTGAATTTCCTGTTACCTGAACCTTATACAAATGGAACCGCCCCAACACTGCCTACGACATTCGACAGTTCACCGCACCGGAAAAGGAAAAACATTTGTTATTATTAGACGCCAGGAAAAATAACACCTGAAATCCGACCGCTTTAAGCTGCCGCCTCTTAAAGTGCCGCTGCCGCTTCGAGTGTACCCCGCGTAAGCAATACCTGCCTGCCATGCGCTCCCACACTTTTCCCACAGATACAACTTTTCTATCATCGCCCGGCAGAAAGGGGCCGCGGGTGAAAGTGAAATAATAGATTTTCGAAAGCTTAGCGCATTTTCGGCATCCCGACCGAACGCGGCATCCCGAAAAACGCGCCGGACCCCGTTTCGCCGAAACGTATGACAACCGGTGATGAGTACGCTGAATGAATAATTTATCAGCATCCGCATTCACACCCCGAGCCCGTACGGTGGCCAACATCGACGTGCTTTCGATGGGGTTCTTTTTTGTTGTCTTTTTTATTATTTTTGTACGTCTCACGTTCCAAACCGAAACCGCTCCCGTCCATAACTCACACGCCGCAGGATGGGAACGGGCGAAGATAACTTTATTATAGCGCGACCTGGCTCTCTGTGAGTGTCTGTGTATGGGTTTTGTGAGCCGTGTGCGAAAACGGTACCGTGTGGCCGGGTGTCATTCGTGGTGTCGACGTTACGACGATGGGTTTTGGGTTCGCGCTAGCTCAAACTGTCCCTTTTCTATGGCGCGGCGCACACAAGAAAAGACACAAACTTTGCACCAAAAGTGTGACGAAACAATGATGAATGGTCGCCGTTCGAGGTGATTATATGAAAAAATAACCATTTCCTGTTTAGCTTCTCCTTTGCAAACGGAGCTCGGGCGAGCGAGCGCAACATTTCCGCACGAAATTAGGAACACGAGCGCGAGAAAAACCACACTGGTCGAGGGGGAGCATTGAGCTGGCCAAGCCGTTCAGCAGACCAGGCATGGGCTTAATGGGTAGCACACAAAAAATACAACAAGGGGACGAGCTCGCTATCCAGCATAAAAGCATAAGCACGTCCAAGCGCGTCCACATTAAAACCTCCATTCGCACAACACAATGCACGTTCCGCTAACACTCTTCCGCCCTATCCTTCCCAGGTCACAGCTGGCGGCGACTCCCCGCTTAACCGTCCCGGGGCAGTCCTTGAGGTGCGGTGCTCCAACGCTCTCGCAACTCTCTGGGATGTGTCACAATGTTTCATCTCGAGCATGTTTTCCTGTCGACGCACACGACGGCGGCGCCGAAGCAAACGGGACGCAAATAACGAGCTCAAGACGCAAGGCATCACCTAATAAAGGAATTAGATTATAATTAAGAAAGTTTATCCTTTTCACCCCGTTCCGCTTGTTGCGCCGTGCGCTCGCTTCTCGCTAGCTGAACTCACTTACTTTAATCTCTCTCACTCACACCCTCTCCCTTTCCATCTCCTGTTTGGAGGGCGAAACGTCGTTGGGTCAACGGGAATCATCATCAGCAGCAGCAGCAGCAGCAGCAACAAAGCACTAATTTCTTCATCGAGCTAACCGGGCAAGTTCGCAAGAAAAGAAAACTCGCCGCCGAGCAAAGCTGACCAGACCGCTTCGAAAGAAACAAGCAGAAATTGATTCTAATTAGAGGAATTCATTTCTTGCCACCGGGTACGGAGCGCAGATGGGTGTGAGCAACGCCCCCGTAAGGGGAGGGAGGGAATCAGTGGTCCATGAAAATGCAGCTGGTTAAGAAGTTAACGTTTCATTTCGCTTGTAAACAAGGAAGGCAAATTTCGGAACATTTCATAACGGTGATGGGTGCAATAATTTGAAAACAAATTAAAAATAAATACATAGAACCGACTCGAACTTCTGCCACGATAATTGGTTTGTAAATTAATATAAATATTATCGGTGCTTAGTATTGATTGCGCTGTTTCAAGAGCATTTTAATGGCACGTTGATGTTTTAATGGCATTTGCCTGATTTTAATCAAAGCTTATTACAACATTTGCTAATTAATTTGCTTTTGCCATTCTAGTCACTCCAGGTACTGAGAAGATTTTCTTCGAAAGAAATAAAATGTGACAAATTTTAAAATAAATCAACTCTTCTCTCTCATCAAACCGACTCAACTACATTGCACTTTGGTACATACTCATACCGAACATCGCCGAAGCACCGCTGAATGGTGACAATCTACAAAATAATATCACTCAAAGCGCAACCATTCGCATGACAGTCCGCCCATTTGGCTGGAAACCTTTTGTAGACCGTATTTGTTTTTCCCAACTCCCAGCACAATGTGTACTGTCAAATGCACGCCTCAAAAAAGAAGCAGAAACTCTCTTTTCCTCAAGAATGCACTTCCAATTTCACCCCGTGACAAAGCTGCTTTTCGTAGGACGAGCGCAAGGATGTGCAACTGCAATGTGGAAATGTGGCACAGTGCATACGAGCTCGCCCAAACCATTCGCTAACAATCCTTCACAGAAAGTGTTTGCAAGACGTCACCGAGAGGCACAAACTTTACATTGACAAAAATGTGCAATTGCTTTAGCCAAATGGCACACTATACCGTTGGCTGCTGCGACGAAAACAAAAAGTGAGTAACTATTTTCCTCCACTGAACTTACTGTACGATGCGATGTATTGAACCGATGGTGGAGAGGTGCAGAAATAGGAAATCGGTCCATTATATTTACGCCATTTTAAGAGGAAAACGTTCTTCAATGCTTCAATTTTGCTTGGATCATAGCTTCCGCCTTGCTGGTTTGCAAACTCAACTAGCCCCTCCTGGGCTGTATTTGTGTGGCTGTATTAACGATGCAGGAAGTTTGCAAAAATAGCACTCTTCACATTCCACTCTCAAACTCCACTTTTCCCGTAAAGCTACAACCACAAACCAACCAGCAGAAAAATCCTCCAAACACAATCAGCCCTCAGGTGATGCAATAAACTGCATATATCGCATGCCAAAAACCCAGCCCCGACCGGCTAATGGTCAAATCAAGTGCAACTTTTCAATAAACAAACGGAGCAATGAAATAACCAGCTCGGCAACACACATACCCCGCCTATCCATACACTCGCGGCACCTCGGTAGCTCGGGGGAAAAGGTTAAACACAGGATCCCATTACTCGAGCCTAGGAAAACACAGACCGCTCTTTGTGTGTGTGCACATTCACCAGCATCCCCCTTCGGCGGGGGCGATTGTTTTCGGTGACAAAATGCGGTGAAACCAACCGTGCACAACCGCTCTGCTTCAGTGCCTGGGCAGCAGCAACCACCGTACTTCCTTCATTCGGCAAACTATAAATGCCTTCTGGTGCACCATAAATAACAATTGCCGGAAACCTCCGAAAAACTCCACTCTTCTCAACTGTTCATGCATTATTTCGTTCTTGGTGCAGGTCTGTAGTGCCGATACGATGCAGCTTGGTAGTGCCAAAGGCACTCGATGTTTACCTGCTTTTCTTACAATGCAGTAGACACTTGGCCCATCGACAAGGAGCACAACCAAAAATCTTGCCGTGAATTGAAACTCCCCACGGTTGGGATAACGTTGTTTACGTTGAGTTGCGGAATAAGCGGCAATCATGCAATCGACGTTGCACTTTGCGTTCATCTGTGGAAGTAGAAAACAATAATATACTTCTTGCACAAAACATTTCTTATCTTTTATAATGAGGGAATAGCTGGTGAAAAATCAATCTAAAAAATAAGACAAAGGATTATTTACTGATTGTGAGAGCAGTATGGTTAGAAGAGCTTTCTTTCCAATTGTTTCCTTATAAATAGATCAATTCTATATTATTAAACGTCTCTCTTTTTTAACTTTTAACGTACAATTTGAAAAAAAAACGCAATTTAAAAAATCTATACACTACTAAATACTAAATAAATTTGTGAATGGTATCTTGTGACCTGTTGAACTGTCAAATCAAAGTATTTATTTAAAAAAAAGCAATAAAATGCTGTATGTGTGCCATAAGCATACATCAAATAAAAAGCCAAAACGCTATTATTCCACCAAACCAAAGCAATTTCCCACAATGAACAGCAGCAAATCTGTTCCTTTTCCCGTCCTGCACAATGCACAATCCACAAATCTTTATCCCTGCTCTAATCGGTGTCAATTCACTCAATGATCCCGTTTTCGGTTCGGCAAGATTTATACGTCCCATAGCACCAATCGTGCGAGCACTCCTGTCCTCTCCTCTAATCATATCCACGTACGCCGAACGTTAGATTTAATTAACTTTCTTCGTAATCATTACGATTGCTGTACCAGCAGTCGCAGCAGCAGCAGCAGTGCCATGCCTCGTACCCGGCAAGCAAGGCTTATTATTTCACGGTTCAACGATAAGCCCAAACTATTGGCTCGCTTTACGAGGGGCTCGGTTTGCCCCATCGCCAATTCTATCAAGTCAGATCACGTACCGCACACGGTGGAGCAACTTCTGGTTCTGCCGACCAGCCGTACATACATCTTCCCGCTCAACCATCTCACTGGCTGGCCAGTTTTATGCTCCACTTAACGAGTGCATCAAAATGACAACGGCTTACGGAAATGGGGGCCCGTTCGTTTGTGCCCTTGAGCCATTTACCCCCGTCACCGGGTGTAGTAAATTGTAACTGTACGATTTACGACCCATATTCGCGATCGCTGTACATCGTCCAGTTGGTTGAACAAAATTCCTTCCCGTCTTGATCATTTGTTCTTTCCATCCATCTGTAAATCCGTCCGATGACTGCTGATAGGCGATAAAAGCGAACGTTAGCGCAAGGGAACGACATCAGGCGATGGAAGAATGATGCCGTATTTAAAGCACACACTATTCTACCACTACCCCCCTTGGTTGCGTAACCATTTTCATTCATCAGGTTCTTGAATGCAGCTCCTTTGTCACTGGTCGAATGCAAACAGTAAAATTTAATTAAAACCAAAGTGCCGAATGGATAGCTTGGAAAGGGTGGCAGCAACTAGGATTGAATGGCATTGCCACCTTCTATCAGGGGTGCAAGCAAATCAGTTAAGATAAATACGAGAATGAGCTTCATATGACAAAGATCGAATTGATCCTAATAAGAATCTAATTGGTGCTTTTGAACATACGCATTGTTTCTCATGCTTTTGCAAATATATAAACGCATTCTCGTATGAATCTCTTAGTTTCACTCCTCTCGTGACCAGTGCAAGACAACATCGAGCTTTCATCTTGAGATGCTGAAAAAGTGTACACAACATTAAACTCGCTTCCGAGAACCTTTTCCATTCGATCGAACCACCTCATATCGATAGCTAAACGGTAGGTAGTCATCACTTTCATATTACACTTGCACCGATTCTGCTACCGTCGCAACCCTCTGCCCTTAACCAAACCACTCAAAGTTCTGAACAATGGATCACTTTAGACGCTCTGTGACGCTACTCCTCTCGTGTTGTCGCTCCAGTACGGTACAGCCAGACCGGTGTACGGTCAAACGGCCAAATGAATCTTCATCATCTTCACGGGCACGGTTGCGAAAACGTCAACGTCAACGATGCTACTTACGCGCCTCGGCAACGGCACGATAAAAACCCATCACCATGCTGCTACCATCCCGAAAACCGTACACTCTTAAGCGCATCAATCCATAAAAGCTGCCGCACACTGGAAACGATGGTACACAACCGTTGATCTTCGGCGCACCATCACCTAGTACGGCAATGACAAAGAGCTAAGGATAACGAAAATTTATTAGAAACCGGTTGAGATGCAACCGGCTGCATCGCGGGGATACGGTACGGAGCGTCATCTTATCAGCCCGAGCGATCCTGCAAGTCTGGAAAGACCAATCAGTTGGGCAGAAAATTAGACGATGATAGATTGTGCGTGCACCGGGCGGTGGTTACTTCCTTCCTGGCGCGGGCCAAGCCCTAATGGAGCCCAAGCCTGGCCCGGATGACAGGCAATCCTTTTCACAAACACATTTCTCATTAAAGTTGATCGATGCACTGCAGTAAGCGAGGAGGAAGATGGTTTGAATCAATCGATGGCAACGTTTGACACATTGGCAAGATGGTTCAACAGCGCCCGTTTAGTGATGGTAACCTTTAATTAATCCACAGTGCAAGTGTGTGTGTTAAAGTAGGCAATGTTCGCACAAAAACGCCTGCAGCTATGCATTTCACTTGACAAATGACACTTAGTGAGCGTACCTGTTTGTAATTTTGAGTCATATGAAACTTAAACTTACTTACACTTTGTACTACATCAAAGCTATACCTCTTTTGGTAAAAAAGTCATAATAAACACTCATATCGCATGTAATTGGCATAACAACCAAGCTCATGGAAACCATGTGAACAATTCAAATTAACCAAAAGCATGTTCATCAACGCAAACGAATTCGTTCTGTTCGGCTAATATATGTATTAATCATACCGCTTTAGCCAGCTCCTGCTCTAGTCCACCGTTTATCTATACACCCAGCTCGCCGAACCGTGCCCAGCAATGATTAATGCACACGGAGTACATCATTAATAATTTTCTCCAGGTGATACGTACGTATAAGCCGATGGCAATGCCCGCCGCTCAATCATCCCCACTACATTATGTTTTATTCAATCGGAAAGTGAATGATAAAAATGGCTCATCAAAACGTTATCAGCGCCGGGTGGATCCCATTAATTGAGCTACAGTACACCGGCCGCTGTCGGACCTTAAGTGTCATCACTTCGTTGCGCAGTTCTCACAAAGCCACACACACACAAACACGGGCGCGCGCACTCCAAACAAACCAGTAAGCCAAATGCTGTTACTGTTTTCCCTCTACTTCAATCTGCTGCTCAGCTACGCCGCCGGTCTGGTGCCGTTCCGTTACAACTTTCGCAAAAGACGCTTCGACACATGCAAACCATTCGTGCCGGTTGCAACCGTACTGCTGCTGCTGTTCGCCGCGGTACAATACAGGCTCGGCCGGTTGCCGGAACGCATGAAGATTCCCAAGGTGGGCATGCAGGACATCATACACGCGGTGGAAAACTTGGTCCTCAATGGGAACTGTGTGCTGATCGCGGTGCAACAATTGCTCTTTCTCGAAACCTACCGGCAGCTTCTTACCGACCTGCTGGCGGGTGTGCGTGCCCTGGCGCGCCGCACCACGGTCGCACTGGGCGAGCAGGTGCAACTGCTCGTCCAGCTCGTGCTGCTGCCGTGCGCCACCTACACGCTCCACGTGTCCGTCTACATAACGCTGATTGAATGGGCGGAAATCAGCATCGTCCAGGCGGTGCTGTTCATGGTCAGCCTCATACCCAACATAGCACACGTGAACAACTTTTACGCCCTGCTGTTTGTGCAGCGATTGACGCTCGGGGAAATCAACGACATGCTCGCCGACCTGTGGACCATCTGCATACGGCCCGGTGCGAACGAATTGCTTCCGCCGTCCCGCCGGCTGCAACTACACCTGCAGCAGTACCAACAGTGTGCTGGCAGTGTGCAGAAGATACTGCCCTACTACTCCCTGTCGGTGGCGCTGTACTTGTTAATTTTGTTCCAAGAGCTCATGTCGAAGGTTCATATCTCGGGAGAAAGCTGGCTACAGTTTCTTATCACTTACAGACTTACATTTAATGTTGCTTTCCCTCTCGTTCTCGGTCCCGTTTCCTTTTGTGTAAGTTCTTCTATCAATTTACACACTTCTACACACTCTCGCTAGGGAATCCAAGCCCGCACATACTCGAAGCAATGGGTACGATGATGATTCTGATGTACGGTATGTATACGGCACAGCTGATTGCCGAGTGTTATGCAATTTCGGAAAAGGTAAGACATACGCATTCGAGTTCGTTAGAAAATGCAATCATTTTTCACTGTCTGTAATACAGAGTCAAAAGATCAAATCGACCGTTCATCGCCTATCGTTGATTCCCGGGCAGGATAGATACTTCCATGCGACTATCAACACTTTCCTGCTGTCGCTTAACCACTCGATGCTGAAAATAAACATTGCCGGCATGTTTACGATGGACTTTGAGCTGCTCACGGGGGTTTGAAGCGTTCGTTCCTTCTGTGCTATCGGTTCTGGAATTGGAATTGACTCACTGAAGCTTGTTTCGTTCCAGATGTTGGCAGCCATCTCCAACTTTGTGGTGCTGCTGATGCAGTTTCACATCGACTACAGCAAGAGCAAGATATCATATTGGCATGGGAATAGCTCATCGAAACCGCTCACTGCTAGGAGTTGAAAAATGCAACCGGAATTGTTGCTACTGCCTTAAGAAACATGTTACAATAAAATCATCATACTAGAAAATTCAAACGAGAAAACAGCCGGTCTCGTAGTACAGTCGTCAACTCGTACGACCTAACAACATGCCCGTCATGGGTTCAAGCCCCAAATGGACCGTGCCGCCATACGTAGGACTGACTATCCTACTATGGGGGGATCAATAAAGTCACTGAAAGCCAAGCCCACAAGTAGTGGTAGTGGTACAGACAGGCCTTGACCGACAGCGGTTGTTGTGTGCAAAAAAAAAAAAAAAAAAAAAAACAATACAAAAAAAATAAACTAGAAAATTACCACACTAAGTACCAGCAAGTTTTAATAATTACACAGTCAAATTTATGTCATGTTCTTTATTTTCGTTCCATAAACTTAAAAAGAACCCTCACTCTATAAATGACAAAAACGCAATAAAATGCTGCAGATCAAGCTCGCTAAAAATATTAAATTGCTTTTATTAGCTCTGTTGTATTGAGTCAACTTTAGTTGTTTTATACTGAATTTTGAATTATTTCGTATTTCGTATTTCGTATTTAAATATTTATTTATTTAATTAGATTTCTAGTTTCAACGAGCCTACATATCCATGCTTAAAACTTATTCCTTATTCCAATCCTGTTAGAAACTTATTTATTTTAGTGAAAAGGTGCTATGTAAAAATTCTGCCAAATTCTTATTAAAATATATACTATTGCCTAAAGCGTTATAAGATCTAATCATGGTGGACAGTGACAGTGGACAGATTCAATACGTACTGTTTCAAGATACGTGCCATTATTAAGCTGGGGTATTTTAGGCTTTCAGGTTAGTGTAAAATGAGTATTTTTGTGTAATAAATATCCATTTCTATTGCTAATTGTAATATGTTGAATCATGCAAACATGTTCCTTATTTACTTTTTCAATTCCATAGGAAATAGCTTCACCACTTCAAAATACATCAGCATTAGTACATTTGCACTATTTCTTCATAAATGTATAAACATTCCTAGGAGCGATGCTTAAAACTAATCCTACAGAATATTTCAAAGCGTATAAAAAAGATGAATTTTCTCTCCATTTAAATTCCAATTCACTTCACCTCATCAACACTTCATCAACTACGCCAATGGAAATGTTCTTCAACACTCCTTCTCCAGACCACATCATGTTCCCCCAGAAAAAGAAAAAAAAAACTCCAACCAGTAAAACAACCGCTAGCTTTAAGCTTCATCATCGCCAATTCATTTCATTGTTGCTAAGTGAACTCATTTAGCTCCCACTCACGCTTCCGTTTTGCCGATAAAACTCACAATACCACAACAACAAAACCCCAAGCGCCCAACAGCCGCCTAATGAGCGGAAAGGCTTTCGACGGGACGGGCGCAACTTTGTGAAAACGCACGGGGACGCACGTTGACGGCGGCAGCAACCACTGCTTAAGCCATCCATACCGCACGGAACAGTAGGCGACCTAATGGACTGACCACAATCATCAGTCACTGTTTGTTCACTGCCCGGTGCCCGGTCCGGGTGCGCTCGGTGGAGATGCCTGTGGTGACACTGCGTCCGTTCCTCATCGTTCGTGCACGGCGACGGACTTCCATTTTCGAGGCAGCACCCGCGCTCCAGGGTCCATCCCCTTCTCCTTCTACTTATCGCTTCTAGCATTTTAATTAACTATAAAAAGGAAGCATTTTTACACTTCATTTTCTATTTGCCAAGTTAATTAAACTTGATTTCATCCTCCTTCGTTCGTGCTCGGAACGTTCTCTCTACCCTACCGTTCATCGTGACGGGCGGGAAAGCAGCATCGGCACCGCGAGCAAGCGACACTTTTCCGTGCCGAGGCTTATTTCTGTTCCTACATTGCTTCGTCTCGTACACTCCTTTGATTTACTTCTCGGGCACTTCATCACTAATCGAGTGCTGTTCTTTTTTTGCCCGCATCCCTCATTCGAATCCATCATCGCTGCCATCTCGACCATCGTTACCGCATCTAACTACCACCATCACCACAACCATCAAAGCAACGTGGCGTGGCTGTAGCATCCGCAGCGAAAGCATGGAAAACCAGCGTTAGAAATTAACTTTTCACCGGTTTGCATTTCATTTGCTCTGCGGTTCCAGTGCAATCTTTTGTGCCTTTTCGATGGCTCGACAACACTCGACGCAACTCGTAGACGTAATTCATCGTGTGCCGTGCCAAGTTCCGCAAACGGCCATCCCATTCGCCCGATACCCCCCTCCCCCCCCCCCGCTCCCCTGACGACCGTCTGGCTATGCACACTTGGATCTTGGAAAATCTAATTTCATCCACCGGCTTCGAGCTTCGTGTTGGTTGCTGTCGTTTCACAGAGCGTGGTGGCCGGATCTTTGTCGAATGTTCCACCTGTCGATTTTGTTTGCGTTCGTGCGGGCAGCGGGATGCATTCTTCCTTTCGACGTACTGGCGTTGCATGCCTTACAAGCATTTCATCAAGCGAAGCAAATGGGTTTCACTGTGTTACGTGTTACTGTGTGCTTATTTTTGGGAATGCAAACCATACAACCGTGTTCCATTTTGGATACTTGGTGTTCGTTTTTATTGCAAAATGCACTTGTAATAAGAGCTAAAAGTCCATTTTGTTGTAGGATGTTTATGGGAATTGTTAATAATCCTAAATAGTTCCACTTTACTGCATCACCAGCTAATAGCTTTCCCAATTTAAATTCAGATCGTTTATAGTCATAATGCTTTCAGTGCTTTTAGTGAATCCACTAACGAAAACGGTTAATTTACAACCTAGCGGCGCTCAGTCCAATCCATAACAAGCAACTGTACCCAATTTATATGATCACTTTTATTGTAATTTTTATTTTTTACTAATGGGACAAGGCACTTCACGCGACAACTACACTTACTGTTCACTGAAGCTACTACAATAAAACATAAAATTTCATCAACTTTTGTACTTCACTCCTTTACTTCACTGCAGATGCAACTGACTTTCCAATGAGGGGTATGGATTATGTTAATAATAGTATCGATGTCCCGTAGGTTCGGTTTGCGGTGTATTGTTTCAGCTCCATAGCCGCTCCAAAACGTGAACCATCATAAAGTACGCAAGAGACTGTTGGTGCGCCTGCAATCAATTATGGTCGGACGTTTCGGATCAACCACCAAACCCGGGGGTGCCCACTCTTCATCCCGCTGGTACGTTTACACACACACACACAAAAAGCTCAAGGAAGGGAAGCTCATTATCACTTTCCCCTCAAGCTCACCCAGTCTCCTCTTAACCGCATCCCTTCTTATTTTCGCACAACAACAACAACTACTACAACAGCGACTACTACTACCACCTAGCGGCTCTCGGCCCAATCCATAACGAGCAACCGTAATTAACCCGCGTTTTACTGCCCACGGGAGTTCATTTTGCCGTCCGGTGACTGAAAATTGGACAATTCGGTTACGTCCCCCACCCACCTCAAAACCGATGACAAGTGTTGGTCGATGTCGACCGGCCCATTTCCCAAACCCCAAAGCCGTCACGGCATCCCCCGACAGGGATTGAACTTCGATAAGGGATCATTGAAATGGATGGTTGCTGCAATGGTTGCTGCATGGCATGCACCACCACAGCTGGACCGCGGCCGGAGCACTGTTTTAAATGCAGCAAATCCTGTGCGCGACTGGTACTGGTGCGTTGATTTCGGCGAATGCCCTACCCCCCCCCCCCTCCCCGTAGCAGGTACTGGTGGCTGGGGATGTTTTCGGTGCCTCGAAGCGTAATTTATTAACCGTACAGCCTCATATTGCGACCGATATGCGCGCACGTGTTTGTTTGTGGCAATGCGCTTCTTTTATCGTGCCGCGTGTAAATATCGGCCGGCCTTGTCACATGTTTGTAAACAGCATAATTGAATTCCATCTTTTTAATCATTCCTTCAATGGTTTGTGATTTATTTGAGGAGGTTTTTCGGTTTCCTCCCACTACAAAACGCACAGCTCGGGGGCTCTCATTTTCTTCCCATTAGGTGGCGCACCACCCAAACGCCCATGCCCACCCGGCTCGAACTGGGGGCGTGAGCCTACGCACACAGACGCTGTGCCGTCGTTGAGTTTATTAAATTAATTAAACGTAACCGATCCGATCGGTCGAACATCACATCCATGGTGTGGAGCTTGGAGTAGCAGAAGGAACCAGCAGCCGATGGTGAAATTTCATCGCGACGGGGAATGTACAGGCATGGCCGAAAAAGCCGATCGGAATATGTGTGTGAGTATGTGTTTGTATGTGCTTTTTAACCAATTCAATAATGCTCTGTTTGCAATCCATACGAGTTCAGCTTCAACCCCCCTTGGTTGGGTTTTGTCACATAAAATGATTTTTTCATGATTTAACGTGTACGGATTGTGGATTTGGGGAACGCAACGAGCACGCTTGAAAGGCCTGAAACATTGATCGGTTTACCGAGGCTGAAAAGCGAGACAGGAGCGCAAATGGGCGAGGCTGTTCGTTCGTGTTTTTAATTCCATTGAAAAAAAAATGTTAAAGCACAGAAAGCACGCAAACCAAACGGCAGACAATCCATATCCATGTAACGGTGCAAGCAATGCGGTGCTGTTGGTGATGCTTCATTAAAGTGGTGGAATTAAAGCTGGCTTTAAAGTTTGCTGTGGAGTGTTGTTGATGCATAAAACGTTCGAGTTCATCAACGAACTACATTTGAAGTGTTGCAATTTGGCTGCAAACGGGTTTGCAGCCCGAACAGATTTCTAATAAATACAGTTACAAATCGTTTCTAAAACATGTTATTCATGATTGTACTGATAATTCCTAAAATTGACGATGTAAAGCTAGCTACCTTGAAATTTCGACACAACTCTATTTCGTTGTATTGCTAGTGTGAAATTGTTTCAACTCAATTCTGTTCAAAAAGCTTTCAAAGCAAAATTTGCTAAAGAGTTAAGCTCTTTTGTTGATTCCAAGAAATGCCACAGGCTTGATAGAGCCAAAGATGTACCGAAAAAAAAACATCCAGCATGAACTGAACCTAGATAGAGTATCGATAGAATAAAAGTTAGGACGAGATAAGCCTTCTGCTTGCAATCAAACTCAAAGCTCAATAGTGACGTCCAAAGTCTTGGCAATCTGCTCTCAGAAACCAGCCCGAAGTTATGCAATTTGTAATACAAAGTGCTATTTTGTATGGCTTTGCATCAATTCTTCAACTTGCTCATTTCATCTAATTTGTATCACTCCTTCCCACTCGTAGAACCATGTTTTAGTGAATATTTGCACCTTCAAACTTCAAACGCCCTTCAAGCGGATACAATTATGTAACCCCATGCTAGTCTTCGTCAACCATCAAAAGCCTTACACTCAAGGCTCAAAACAAATTCCTACCCCATCTGCACTATCCTCTACAGCAAACATTAAGCGGTCACAAAACACGTTACACCCCTGCAGTGTAAACATTTGGGCACCCTTTTTCCTTCATTCTAATGCTGCCCTGTGAACATGTAACACTGACGACAAGCCATCACTTCAACGGCCCTCATTGATCCCAGCAACGATCGCTGCCGATGATAATAGTTAATAATGATGACGCTGATAATCGAACATCTTTTGCCGTTTTGCGCCACGATGGCTGTGGTGTTGTAGGATCACCCCCGTCACCATCGAAACAATGGGGAAAGAATGCTTTCAACAATTTGCTTACGCTCCCAATGGACCCAACAAAAAAACCGCTCACCAGGCGCAAGTGAAGCGAAAAGCTTGCTCCAGTGGCTGATTCTTCTCTGCTTTTCCCCACGACACACAGCTTTGTTTTGTGAAATTTCGTTTTCGCTTTTCAATCTACAGCCGTTCGATGCTGTGAGACGTGCCGATTCCCTTTCCATTTCTTTCTTTTTTTTTCTTCCACACCCAATCCTATCGAAATCGGGTTCGGTGGAAATGTTGCGCTCCCCAAAAGGGATGCGGAAGGTTCTAATGAAATTTAATCAAAAGTTTCCCAATTTCGACCCTAGTTTTGGGGCTAGTTTTTTGTTGCTGTTCTTCTCTTTCTCTCTCTCTCTCTCTCTCTCTCTCTCTCTCTCTCTCTCTCTCTCTCACTCTTGCCATCTCTCGCCAATTCGCTTGCCGCAGCATTTTGTTTCGTTAAAAGTTTACACCCCGAGCAATGGTCGGCTTGAAGTGCGGGCTGGCCAACCTAGCCTGGCAAGTACCAGCTGCTTCCTTCCGGTTCGATTACTTCGAACCTTCTTGCCAGTAATGCCTGCTGCTTAGCTCAAATGGTGTAATGTTGGTTTCGGTGGTTTTGTTCCGTCTTTTTTCGGGCTTTGGTCGATCGATTCCTTTCATCCATCCTTCCCCCGAGTTGTTATTGTTTTGCTTCCGTAGAAGGAGAGAAGGGTGACGTTTCATGGGAAAGTGAGCATTTTTTGTTTTTCGTTTTCCGCTAGGTTACTTACATCTTTACCAAATACCAAAAAACAAAAACTTTTAAGAGGAAAACTCTTTCACTCCAAAACAAAACAAAAAAAAGACGTCTAACATTTCCACCCCATTCGATAAGCCCTTTCAATAAGAACAAATGTGGTTTCTTCATTATTTATTCCCCTTTCGCGCTGTTGTCCCGGAATGAAGTGTCCATGCCGGATGGAACTAATGTTGAGATTTTCTATGGCATTACAAATTCCAAGCTGCATCGGAATTCTTGCTCGCTTGACGTATAGTACTAGCGGAAACAGTTTACAAATTGCTCTGATAAATAGTTCAACGACTCCCCCGCCCCCCCCCCCTCCAGCCTCTGCGGCACACGTTCGCCAACTGTTCTGCTCTGTACCGAAAGCCCTGTGTCGGAGACGGACCACAACAAGCGCGACAGCAAAACACTTCAACAGTCAGGCGTCCAATTAACACGCCATACCATACCGCTAATCACAGGCCCTAACTAAGTGGAGCCGCCTAATGATTGTTGTTTACTTAGGGCCTACTTCCAGCTTCTACCCAGCGGCGGGCCTGGTGTGAGAAAGAAAGTCTCGCGAGACTGTCAAATACACGCGGTGTTTGCGGTGTGTTGCTCATCAGATCAAATAGTTCCGCTGTGTTCACGCGTCCTGCACCCCCCAAAGCTTCTTCCGAACTGGCACACGAACAAAACGACAAAAGCAACAAATGGGTTGCGGACGCTCAGCACCGACGGACGGACCTGAGTACGGCGCACATCATACAATACATCCCAAGCGCACGAAATTATTCTCACACGGACATTCCAAACGTTTACGGGACGGGTGGTGTGGTTCGTGCAGCGTCGGTGTTGACCGTACTGCCGGACTACAAGTTGGGTGGGGGAATGGGAGGAGGTTAGAATACCAGCAAATCCGTAAATCTAATCAACGCGCCCGCTGATAATCGTCTTTTGGGGTTTGAAGCACCGCATAGCACGGGCAGAATCCCGCACAGATAGGAATTCGTTTTGAGCAGCATCATAATTTATGCTTCCTTCTGCTGCTTCTACTGCTGCAAAGTGGGAGAGCGGGTAGAGGGACAAGGCAATTTTGACCAGTCTGCATCGCTTCCAGGCAGGTTCAATTAGCGATCGTTGCAGCTGCAAATCCGTGCGGTCCAGGCGGGACCAGTGTGAGCTTTCGAATTGGTTTGCACTGGTGCTGCCCCGATGCAGTTGCATAAGCACCGAATTTGTTCCCTAATCCCTTTATCGCGAACCGTTTATCTCGCCCAGGCGGAGGAGATTTTTGAATCACGCGCTTAACGCCCTTCTGCTAACGCTTTCGCTGACGGTTGACGGCTGCAAGGTAAGTTTGCCAACTATCGCAACCTTGCCGTTGGTTGGTATGCAGCGATTCGGCACGACATTCCTTTTGTGCGAAACATTCCGATCGGTGTCGTGGCGGTTGACAGGGTACATTTACCGCGTACTGTTAGAAACACTCCGGTTACGGTCTACAATACTGTTTCGTTGGTCCAGTTCTATTAATTTCATAGACTCGGTGTGGTTCATAATCAGTTCTTACTTCTATACACAAGACTAGGAATCTAATGTTGCTAATTTGTTTTAATCGTAGTCATACTAACTGAGCCTCAACCAATAAAACGCTCTATTATCAACTCTACCCATAGGTGATGATGTAATGATGTAACACGATTAAAAAAATCGATTATTCCATGCGTGCCCCCAATGCTCCAGCGACGTAAGCGCTACATTTCAAGAAACTTTTACAAACTCTTTCCACTGTCCACATCGGTCGTTACCATTGCTTACGTTTTCTAAGTTGATTCAAGTGTTCCGCGGAACCAATGAAAACAGCTTTGCATGCTAAGTATTACTGCCACCCATCCTAGAACACTCCTCGGTAGCTCTCATGTAAGTACGCATCGAATCAATCCGGAGCGGCAACCTTTGCGTCAAACTCATCATGCAGGTGACACCAGTTTTCGCCGCTTGTTTGCTGCTAGCCATCCAGTTTGTTGGCCCTGCTGGCGCGCGTAAGAAATGGTCACGATACTTTGCTTTGTTTCACAACACTGAAACGGGTTTTTCTTTTGTCTCCTGCGAATTTTCATTCCAACCCTACATAATGTCCCGCCAACTCGTAATTTACCTCCGATGCACCGTGCGATTCCATCTGCGGCGTTCCCTGCGACTTTAAGGGCGTGCACAACATTTGCATTTGAAGGCATACCGGTTCTTCGCCAAATGCCTGCGTTCAGCTTTGCATGCTTCGTTTGATGCTGGAAGTTAGGCCAGCGAATGCGGGATGCTATTTGTTCAATATGATACGAGATGGATTCAGGACGAGATGTCATATTAAAACTGTTATAAAATAAAGACTTAAATTAAACATTAACCTGTTTCATTGTTTTCTTTTATTAGGGCTCTTCAAAATCATTTGTAGTTCTTGTAATAACTTCTTAAATCTCATATGATTTTCGGAACATTGTTTTTCAACGGTAGCATTTATTTGTACTGCCGTTCGATACACGCTAAAAAACAGCTACTCCAATTTAATTCGCTCCTAAATCCGTCTCAACGCTGTGTACAACTCGTAAACGGGGTACTTTTTCCCTGAATCTGCGCACCTGTGTACACAACTGTCAACAGGTCTGGCAGAACTGCTTGACAACCCGGTTGTAAAAACAATCCCTGCTGCTGAGATTCGGCACTAGATCGAGTCACCCGCCGCCAATCCCCATTACTGTGAGTAGTTTGTGCCCGTACAGATCGTTACGCGAGTGCCGCCACCATGAGGACGTCAATCGAGCGAGTCTGCATTTTGCTTGTGCTGTTGGCACTAGCCACCAAAATGACAACGGCCGCGCCCCAATGCGATCCAATCTACGAAGAGTTTACGGATGATGGGTGCGACGACAACTGTCAGGGTTCGTGCATACCAATGAAGGATTTCTGTGCCTGCCGCTTTGGCTACAAGCGCGATCTGACCAGCGGCAAATGCATAGCCTCGGACCAGTGCACACCGGTGCCGGAAAGCATCAGCCTGAGCTGCCTGGTATAGTCGATTGGTGGCGCTATTGATCGGTGGAAGCAGTAGCTCTAAGTATCAAAACAGGCAGTGAAAAAAAAAAGAAATAAAACAATGTAACAATAACCTATGTGTACGTGTTATAATATTTCTAAACTTGTGCGTTTTAAATATCTATTTCTATGTTAGAAAATGCATCAAAACTTATTAGCTCAATCGACTCGCATTTCGATCTCCAAAGCTATTAATGTGTACCTAGCCGACAACTCAACAAAATTAAATTCGTTCTCAAAACACTTTCGTTTGTTGCACTCAAAAGTAGTCAATTACATTGGGTTTAATATTTATTTGACATTTTTCTAATACATTTGATGCCAACATTGCACAAAAATCTCCTCCCCTATCGTTGCTCACAGAGGACATCTGGAAGTTCGTATGCACGGTCCATTCTTGTACTCTCGAGTGTAGCCCATCTTGCACGTACAGGCGTCCCGCTTCACCGACGTTGGCGTGATGGTGCAGATCCGCTCGGCGCACGTTGGCTGGCACTCGTAGGCGAAGCTAAACTCGGCAAAGTCGGGACACACTTGTATGTTGGGCACCACTTGTCGGGTGAACGCTATCGAAGCAGCAACAAAAAAACGCGCAAAAAATACAACAACCAAGAAAGATCGTCAGAAGGAGCAAATATTTTACAAAATTCTCCGTTTTTTGTGACAACAACTTACCAACGTTACCCCAAGCGAGCAGCAAAAACAACGTGCACAACTTTCCGTGCATATGCATGGCGGAAGCGCTAGCAAAGGAACCAGACTGGCAAGGCGCATCGCTAATGCAGTACATTATAAGTCGACATTGATCCTGCCGACAATGTGTGTCCCATGTGCTTAGCCGTACGGCTGAAAGCAGCTGAAACAACAAATGGTTTGAAATTCTCGCGAATCAAGCTTTGTGCTGATGCGGATTACCTCGCGCGTTATAAAAAGCTAGCCCCTATTCTTGGGCATTTTTTTCCATACGGAACCGTGTACTTAATGAATCGGTGTCTGTA